>DWGR01002179.1:0-14224 GCA_018247715.1 Heliconius burneyi
TATTTTGATGGGACAATCCATACTAATCTTACGTTCGCTAAAATAAAACAAGTTACCGAGCGCAGTAGCCGGCGTGCTAGCTACCTCGTCATACCCAAGCACCGAACGAATTATGGCAAAACTATCATAACTACTCACGGGGCGCGGCTGTATAACGAAATACCCTCAAGTATTAAAAATATTACCTCATTTCATACATTTAAAAGACAATTAGCTGGATATTTACAAAACAAAATGTAGCAACTAAGCTAAATTATTATTACTTAACTTGAAACTATGTAGTGAGACGTATAGTTATTGTGATTTTTTTTATTGTGTATATCTGCTGTGCTATCGACGCTGATGATTTAGATTTAATATAGATATTAAGTTAAAATTGTGTTATCGTATAAGTGACATTGTGTCTTTTTCGATAATAAAGTGTCTTTAAACCTAAATTACTTTCACATTGAATGTAAAGAAAATTTTATTACGATATTTTGAATAGTTTCCAAGTGGTTCCGTGGTATAGCGGTTATCACATCTGCTTTACACGCAGAAGGCCGCCAGTTCGATCCTGGCCGGAATCATATACTTTTTGTTTTTGTCGTCAAAATAGGTAATAGGAGAATAAAAAAATACAAATATCAATATTATTGTATTTATGTTTTTATATTCTTAAATTGTCTTAAAGGTCAAAGTAATGTAAGATTTATGTAGATTGTAAAAACTGTATAATAATATTACTGTACAGTTGATGTGTATCATATTGGAATATTTTTTTTACAAAAATTTAAAGGCCCTAGGGGCACAGTGACTGACTTTACAGTTATATATATACGCAGCAGCAGTGGATTCAATTTCCATTCAAGATATAAAACTATTTTCTTTTTATATTTTTTTTTCTTGGTACTAAAAATATACATTTACATTTTTTACAATTTATTTTTTATTCTTCTAATAATATAACTGATATATCTCTCTTATTTTCGACTGCTTAAAACACAAAATATACTAAAGATAAAAAGTCAATGATATATATAAGCATATAATAAAGAAAAATAGCAATAATAAAACAACAGTATCTACATTAGTATGAGACCGGGAATGGCGATGAGGTTTAGGCAAAGCGCGGCGTTGAGTTCTGCCACTTAACACGAAATGCCTCCATAATTTCGCAGAGAGTGGGGAACGGAATGTCTTAATACTCAGTTCCCTCTACCTACCCTGCTCTGTTCGGGAAAAACGTGAAGCTGAAAAAAAATACGTGGCCTTAAATTATATCTTCAAAATATTAAAGGTAATAACCAAAGTATCCAAGAAGAATATATTCACTGACCTCCTCCTGTCACCTCATCTCGAACAAGTTATTTCCAACAAAGCTCCAGCGATCCCAAGTGATTAATAACGAGAACTTTTTTATCCTCTTTCGAGCCAATTTCGAAAAAGATCAATTTGTCTGTCGACAGAGTTACTGTGGTCATCAATTTAATGTTAAATAAATAGCTTTGCTGTTCTGCTCTCCTATATCGTTTGATTGTATACTTGTGGGTGTGGGTTCGATTCTAGCGGAGAGTAATCAGTAATGTTTATTTTGTTTTAGCTTCACGCTGTAGATACATCACGTATAACTTGGCTGGATTGGCTAAATATGCTCATTGTCTCACTTAGAACACAACTTGTAAATGTAAGTAAATAATTAAGTATTGTATTTACTTATTTCTTCTTTCATTGTTTTATTTTATGTGTATAATAATCACAAACCAAACGACTTTTATATAACAATCATTAAACTGGAATCAGCTTAAACGCGGATAGGATTCATAAATGTTGACGTTATTGTATTTGAAATGAATTAATTAGTAATTATAAAATCATAATAAAAGTCCCGCGATCCCACAAACTGGGTCAAGAGCGCTTCAACTGTTACTTACATTTCGTAGATTGCAAGAGATTTTGTGCAATTTTATATGCAGAGTTGTTTGTTTTTCGTATTAATATAGAAATTTATAATTTATATCCATGAGGCCAGTGGTTGCACAGGGGCGACAAGTATGATTGTAAAGGCGACAGGTTGTGGATTCGATTCTGACTCGAGGATACAAAATATTTAATAGTTTAATCTCGTCGTTCTGGTGTCGAGCGCCACTCAGCGTACAGTATAAAAATATTACTTAGTATTAGAGGCCATCGTGGTACAGCGGCAAACGGGTGTGACTGTACGCGACGGTTGTGGGTTCGATCTCCACTCGAGGATGTGAAATATTTATTTACGTTTATACTTCCATTTCTTCGCTCTAGTTTCGTCTGACAAAGCGCGACCTTGAGTTCTCCCACTCAACGCGATGCCTCCAGCATTCGACTGTAAGTGGGTTGTACCTAGGTTCCCTTTACCTACCCTACTGTGACAGACACACTTTGTGCTCCAGCGACACGACACGAGAATTAAATTTTATTAATATTTTATTCTTATGTATATGTCTAGCAGCCATTTCTATAATAAACAACCAATATAACTATACATGTAAAAATTTAAAGCTATTTTACTTTAGTATAATAAAAAAATGCGGAATAAGTTAATTTCCCCGCTCTGGTAGTCAAAACGTGGCGTTGAATTTTAAATCAACCAGTTGCTGATAGAAAAAAGAAAGGTACATTTTTTGCCGCTCAACATGCTTATAACATAATGTTTCGAATTTGGAGAAAGGAGAAAGTGGAGAGCGGAGTGTCTTAACACTAGGAAAAGGTTAAAAGGTAAAAAGGTTAAAAAAAGGTAAAAAGGTAATAAAGGTTAAAAAAATTCTCAAATGGTATCGTTAGACTACGTGGGCAAAGCCGCAGGTATAACAATTTTTTTAATAATTAATTAAATTTAATTTGATTTTTCAGCATTACATTTTATCCCGCATAAAGCAAGAGCAGAGGCCACCTAGGAGTCTATTGTTAATATATTCAGGTTATCACTTGCCGTCAAATTCTAGGGGCACTCAGAACTTAACGCCGCGCTTGCCTTAAGACCAGAGTGAAGAAACGAAAAGATTAAATATTTTGTTTTCTCGAGTGGAAATCGAACCCACAGCCTGTCGCATTTACAATGCACCACGATTGGCCTCAACGATAGATTCGTGTAATTTATTTATTTGATTTTAATTGTCTTTTGGTTTTACTTTTTTCTACCTACAGAGAGATATTGATAGAACATAACTCCGCACGTTATCTTATAATCTAGCCCAGTAAAAATGATTTAACGTATGTAAATGTATTTTTACAATTCAGAATGGGTTTTAATTGCTGCATTTATGTTTTTATACTCTAGTTAAAGTTTTACACAGACCTTTGAGTAAGGTACCGATGAAAAACTGAACTCGACTATGAAAATAAATGAACTAAAATATCCTTTGTAGAGCAGTTTTATAAAATGTTTCAGTTCAAAAGTTCAAAAGTACGGGAATTTGAAAAGTTGCATTTATATTTTAACTGAGCTGAGCGATGTTACGCGTCAAGGATTTTTGAGAGCCGCACACAAAAGGAAGGCAAGAAATTAGATTCAGAATTCAATGGACTCTGGGTTAGTTGAACTAAAATAAGGGTTATTGTTTTTTTGTCTTACCTACCTTATAGTTATTAAAGTAATATTTAACGAATATTTACTTTTTATATATGTTTACTTTTTATAAATATGAAATATTGATAACTGATGAAATTACTAATTATAATTGTTACCACAAAAAACTAAGTTTTTGAATTTTTAAACCTACATAAATAAAGTTTCAAAATTAAATAAAAAGTTAACAAATTAGGCCGCTCAATTGAGGGCAGCCGTGACGCAGGGGCATAACTGTGTGATTTGTACACGCGACTGATTGTGGGTTCAATTCCCACCTGAGAAAATCGAGGCAAAGCGCGGCGTTGAATTCCGCCACTCAACACACAATACCTCGAGAACTCTACGGAAAGTGGGGAGCGGAGTGTCTTAACACTAGGTCACACTGTCTATCTTGCTACATGCAGGATAGAGCGTGAAACTGAAAAAAAACATATTTAATTCATAAACTCACAAAACTCTGCATGAAAATTTAGACTTTGACAGTGTATTATTTAAGAGAGCAGTACAGGGCGGCGCGGCGGGACGCAGGCAATCATCAAATGAAGGTCGTTAGTTAGCGGTTATTAAACATTCAGCGATTTCCGGAAAAGCCGAATTAAGCCTAAATCGTGAGCTTTTAAAATGAAACCGGGACGGATGCTTTTCTAAATATAACCTATATATATATATATATATATATATATATATATATATATATATATATATATATATTTCGTGTTGAAAAATAATTCGTATACCTTAATAATATTTCATCTTTCATTTCATTTTTACATCATTTTTACTGACAGACAACGCAAAGACGAAAATACTGGAGTGAAAAAGATGAAATTTGGCATTTACGTAGGTTAAGAAATGTAGAGAAGCACTAACAAATATTTCTCGAAAGGCGTTATTCTAAATATTCACGCAAAAACTAATACTAGCAACTTTTAAGGCTTCGATCATTTTATATCATTTACTTATAAATTAATTAATAATATATACATATATATATTAATAATTTTATTATAAATATTATCTTATTAATTCGTAGAAATTTCCTTCCACGCGCCAAGGAACTGTGGAATGGCCTACCCGCGGCAGTGTTTCCAGGTCGATATGATATGGGTACCTTCAAAACGCGCGTCTACCTCCACCTTAAAGGCCGGCAACGCACCTGTAACTCCTCTGGTGTTGCACGGGGTCGTGGGCGGCGGGGATCACTTACCCTCAGGTGACCCGAACGCTCGTTTGCCTTTTACCATAAAAAAAAATAATAGAAATAGTAACAAGCATTGTTTTTTATATATTATTTGATTAATTTAACCCTAATATACATTTATGTATATCACATATATTACAAAGTAATAATGTTTATTTTTAGTTTCACGCTGTATCCCGTATATTAGGGAAGGCACAGGGGTCTCGTGCTTCGACACTCCGTTCGCTACTTACCATCGAATTTATGAGGCATTGTGTACTGAATGCACTCTGTCTTGTTATAAAGAAATTACATTATTATGAAGAAATATTAATAATATAATTTGTCCGAGTGAGAATCGACCCCACAACCGTCGCGTTTACAGTTACAAGCATATGCCTCTGCGCCACGACGGCTTCCAGCCTGTAATGCAATGTTCTAGCGCCAGCATAATTCAACTTAATATTCAACACAAATTTAATAATGTTTGATCAAATGTGGGTTTTTTTTTACCCTTGTGGTTCATTAGGTTTAAATATAAATTACATTATTATTAATCTACAATTAAATCAAGTTTATTTATCTTCTCTAATATTACATAATGTAATATTGTTTTGTTATGTATATTGTAATTTGATCAAAAACATAAATGTAAAATGAGTGCCAAGTTAAATGCTATGCGTCGCACTCGATGCTCACTGACTAAACAATGTTAGATCTATATGGGTGCCGAGTTCTGTGTTGGCATATGACATTTTTTTATGTACAGGCTTTATTATATTTGTATGTATTATAGTGTTCTTCGATCTTTTACTGGACTATTCGGATTATTTGCTATTAAGTTCGGTGCCTGGTGGTATCATCAGACTATTGAAATCTTGATCAGTTTCTCGCTGGATTCCGTCACAGCAGGGTAGGTAAGAAACCTAGTGTTGATTGATAGTGAAACTGTTAATAAAATAGTATAAAATATTAATAATAATTCTTTCCTTCGAATGGGGATAGAGCCCCTTTTGGCCCCTGAGCCATGACTGATATTTATAGTATACAATTACCAATGGAAAAAAATGTTCTTATAAATAAAAAAAGATTAACTTTGTGTTTTATTAAAACCATATTACGGAATAAATCAATAACGTAACGTAATATAGGAGGGCGATTACAGGGGAGTGAGGTTTGTTGAGAGCAAGCTGATCTTCGACATGTGAAATATAATATAAGAAAAAAGAGGCGCCCCATATCTTTTGTATTATTTTGTTATTGTTATAAGTTTTAGCTTATTTTCTGTAATTATTTAAAAAAATAATTAGATGATATTCTACATAATTATTTTTTTAAGATATTAAATTTGTAGTTATATTCCTAGACAAAAGTTCAACTCAATTCTTTAGACAAATTAAGAAGGTTTTTGTTTTTAGAGAAATTCAAATAAAGAGGTAATATTTATAGACTACACAGATTTAACAAAAAAATCTAAATTATATAATATCTACTAATAAGATATCTGTACAAATATTTTTTTTCATCTTTAATGACCTATTTAAAACCCAACCCATTAACAGTCTCTATTTTCCAACTCTAAGTTATGTATATTTAGACAAACGCCTTTCGGGAAATATTTGTTAGTGCTTCTCTACATTTCCTAACCTACGTTAATGCCAAATTTCATCTTTTTCACTCCAGTATTTTCGTCTTTGCGTTGTCTGTCAGTAAATGAAAAGTCCTATATTGAAACATGATATGTCTTTTGACAAGATGTGTATTTAAAAATGATGTAAAAATGAAATATCTTTTTAAATAAAAATACATGAAATTAGAATAGATATTAAGTATATTACTTTTTTCTATCTATATACGTATATTTCTTTTTATTTAACTATTTTGTACCTAATTATACAAAAAAATCTGATAATAGTGACAAAGTTGACGTTCTAATTATTCTATTAGTATAATACACATTACTCGATGTATATTTTTCATTTTCACGAACACATTCTCTATAAAATAAATATGAAGAATTACAAATCTACAATGTCACTGTCGTTAGAACTATAGAATACTTTTGTTTTTCACTAATAAAAATAGCTTCACGCTATTTTTTCGCATCTGGCGCGGGGGACAGAGGTAAACTAGAGACATTTTATTAGATTTCTTATTTATAGCTTCACGCTGTATCCCGTATACAGGTTCATATTGCAAGGTACACGGTAGTGTTAAGACACACTTTTCATCGAATTTTCAAAGCAGAGTTCAATGTCGCGTTTTACTGTGTTGCCAGAGCGAGGTAATTAAAATATTCATAAATAATAATTTATTCCTCCAAGTGGGAATCGAACCCACAACCTACAATGATTGCTTCTATACTTTATTAGTAGGCTTATAGGGTTATATATATTATTTATACATTTGTAATTATATAACTAAAAACTGTTGTATAACACACCCTAGCACAATAGTTTTTAATTTGTAATGTTATATGTAAAAACTTAAAATAAAAAACAATATAATAAAATTTTACAAACAAAATAAAATACTTTACAACATATCTCTCTCAAAAGAGAACAAGACCGAGCGCATGTGAAATACAAATATTTATATCGCAAGTGTTTAACATTGCTCTACATAGAGTCATCCATTGATGATGGAACTTGACATACTTTCTTAACGATATTGAAGTATTCAAGTTACATGGATGAATAATATGATATTTTTTGTTTGTATTTTGTTATAAGTAAAGAAATTTTGGATGATTTATAAGAGGTGTACGTACAAATTAATTATATTTTATAAGAGAATCCTTCAATAAAACCTTCTCAAAAAAGTCCCAAAAAATAAGAAAAAAATATTAAGAATTATATTTAAAATATAAAAAAAGCTTTTTTCAATTTCCTTTAATTACCTGCAATATATGGACACAATATACACAGCCCGAAGCCAATCAAAAACATGAATATCTAATATCTAATTATTTTTGTACTTCGGAAGAACATATATTAATATTAATTATATTCTTAACAGTTTGTATGAATATTTGGAGAATATAATAAATAATAAAAGTTATCCTGATCAAGATAATAAATAACAATAATAATTTACTATAGTTTATACTATTATATTAAAAGTAGATTTTGAACGATATAGCCACTTGGTTCCGTGGTGTAGTGGTTATCACATCTGCTTTACACGCAGAAGGCCGCCAGTTCGATCCTGGCCGGAATCATATTTTTTTAACTTTTTGTTTTCTTTACTTATTATACTGGGCATTATTTGTTATTATTTATTTAAAAATTGTATTTTATAAAGTATAAAAATATGTCGGAGATTGTTCACAAATGACTCTTACTGGACCTGTGGGCTCTATTGTAGGTTAATGCAAGCAGAAATTACGAAGCAGATTCGTGACACTAATCCTCTCTCCTCGGAAAACATCAGAAGACTCCATCATTCGACGATCGTCAACTTCTTTTCTTATTTTAAAAGTTAACTTCACCCTCACGCGTCACGACTCTACCCAAGGCATTAGCCTTCACGTTATTGAGCAAATTACTTCTCTGCTCAATTAAAAGTCAAAACACAATCTCTTAAAATTACGTCAGCCAATCGTAATTCTACAATAATCAATAATAAGTGTCTTTTCGATTGTTTCCTCTGAAGCGGTCATACATTGTCTTAACATAGCCAGTCATATCATAAACAGTTGCTACAGATAATAATATTAAAGCTAATTCTAAGTTCTAATTAAGTCAGAGGACATATATATATTTTTAATATCTTCTAATTTATTTTACAAAACTACTTATACTAAATAGTTTATTTTAAAACACTCCGTTCCCCATGTTCCAATAAATTTTTCGAGGTTGAGTGGCGGAACTCAACATTAGGTTTTTGCCTTGGCGCCACAACGAAGAAATGAAAATATTAAAAAATAATAATCCATTCCCTCCAGTGGAGATCGAACCCACAACCGTCGCATCACACCACACCCTTGTGTCCCTGCGCTATGACGGCCTCAAGGTAAAGGTCACAGTAATTAAACAAACTCTCGGAATTTATTCGTGTCCTCAATAATTGCCTTCTAGATTTCATTAAGCTTCCATACGAGTGGACATATGAGTATCTGCCTTGTATAAAAATAAACAATATTATTTATAATAAAATACAGTTACAAATATAAATAATATTTCCTTATGCTAATATAAAATTTGAGGCCAGTTGTTGCGCAGGATATTAGTGCGTGATTGTAAACGTGACAGGTTGTGGATTCGATTCCCACTCGAGGAAATGAAATATGTAATATTTTCATTTCGTTGCTCTCGTAAGTGAGTTGCGTTACTGAACACACTATGCCTTCAGAATACAGCGGGAACTGAGGAACAAAAGTGCTTTAACACCAGGTTCTCCGGTTCAAACCTACTACGTGAAGGATACAGCATGAAGCTAAAGCGTTAGACATATATATGTTTATAGCTTCACGCTGTATCCTGTATATAGTGTACTGTATATGTGTCTTGCGAGAAAATTAAAATATTTAATTTCACCGAATGGGCATTGAACCCGTTAATGTCATAGAGTCTAGTCCTCTGCGACTGCGCCACTACAGCCTCAATGTTAAAATACTTTTAGATAATTATTAGGCGTACAATTCATTATATAAAACATTATTTAATTATTTTTCAGATTTACTCATTGTAACTTAGTCTGTCCTCAGGTGACAGCAAAAACGTGACATCTCGTTGTATGTAAACCACGGTCCATATCTCCCGGAGGGGAAAAGGGGAGAAAAAAAAGAGTATGGGGAGGTGGGGAGCTGGGAGATGGGAGGTCTACTATAATGAAACACTACAAAAACTCCTACAGGGATACATAAAAGAGAATGAATGAGCTGACCGCGTACGTGATAGTTTTTACGTCTGTTTATAAAATGACGGTAGGTATACTGAGTTTTTAATTTAAAAGTTGTCAAGTTTAATCCATCGTGGTGTGGAGCACTGTAAACACAGCGAATTATTGGTTCGATTCTCACTGGGAGAGTGATTTTGTTTTTTACTCTGGTATCAATAGGAATACCTCGGCAATAACGAACTTTATTACAGCATTAAGGAGATGAAATGTTTTGGGTCCAGATTTAAAATTGACATTCTGGAAGCGGAGATAAATGAGAAAAATAGTTTTAGCTCCTTAATAATCAATTACAGTACTAGATTAATTTATATATATTTATATATATTTATACGATTATATTATTTGTTGATTTCAACGTACGTCCACGTATTTTGACACACTTATTTTACTTACTTATTTAGAATTATAGTATACATAATATTAATTAATTACTGAAAAAACAAAAAGAAATTTATTTGAATCGATTAAAATCGATCATATTTTAATTGACAGCTGATTGACATTGACATGTCTAATGATTTTTGTATTTTTCGCTTAACTCGTTTCGAAACGATATCCGATGTGTTTTGAGTGCTTTCTCGTTAATTCTTTTTTTCACAAATTTTTATCTCGGTAAACCTATTTTATAGACGTTGATTGTGCTGTGAACTTAACCTCACTTTACCAAATCTCAGCTCTCAGGTTGTCAAAAGTCAAAACTGACACAATTTTCAAGAAAGGAATGATGTACCTGAATCTATTAAATCATATCATTTTCCTCTCTTTGCGTTCTGGGCATAAGAATGTATACAATCGTTTTAGTCTCCTTTCCACCTAACTTTTATTATAATTACACACTATTTAAGGAGAGTATCGAGGAGCAGTGGAACAGCGTCTGACTGTAATAGTGATAATTGGTAGTTTGATTCAATTTCTAATAATTTCATTCAAAATACTGAACGTGTCAGTTGCGCATTTATCACTTCGCCAGTGTCACGTTGTATGGACAACACAATAAAAATGTTACTATAAGTATTTAAAATGAATGAGAAATTGGTTCAAAGCTGAGGCCAGTCATGCCGCAGGGGAACAAGCGTGTGACGCGAAAGGTTGTGGGTTCTATGTCCACTAGAGTAAATTATACATTTAATATTTTCGTTTTCTTCGTTCTGGTGTCGGGCTAAGCGACATTGTGTTCCGCTAATCAACCCGCAGTCTCTCCAGAATTCAGAGGAAATTGGGAAAAGGAAATGTCTTAAAAAACAACCTATTTTCCATAGAAAGGGCACAAAAAGCTGAATAACTTGAAGAAAGCAAAGTTATTCTACAGCATTGCTGCGTGCGTAAGGCTCACTTTACAGTCAGTAGTGCAATCGACAAAGTCACTCAAATTCACCACTCCGCTCTTTAAACTTCGTTTAAAACTTATATAATACTGTATTCTATTCTATACAGCTATTCTTTTATTATAATACAACAATACATTCAGTTTCTATTGTACGAGTATCTCGTATATTGCGCTAGTACAGCTTTCTTGTTGCTGTTATTAAAATTTCTTAATGGATGTTTAAAAGTTGAGTTCAGTTGAGTGCAGTATGGAAATGCAAATGAAGCTATTTTGTGAAAATTTTTTGAATTGAATCGTGGCGCAGGGGCACAAAGTGTGACTGTAAAACTTATTGTGGGTTCGATCCCAACTGGAGGAGATGAAATATATATTTCAATTTATATTTCCATTTCTTCGCTCTGGTGTCGAGAAAATTATTAAAATTCTTAACCACTGTTCTCCATTTGTCGTCCAAATTCGAATTTAATATTTATAAATCATTAAATTGATATGAGAGGAAAAGGAATATTTAACCCGAGCAGAAACAGTCTGTTGTTCACACAATAAGAAATTGAAATCCTTTTGTTATACGATAAGTTATAAACACAGTAAAAGTAACAAAATTAATACAAAAAGACAAAGGGCGATAAGGAAAACCGAAAATAAGCCCAAACTCGGCATCTGGAAGTTTGTGAGCGACAAGTGCGTGAGATGTTCACTAGCTCACATTGTCTTCTGCATTCATTGTTAGAACTTTGTTAATATTCTTAATATTATTTTGCTTTTGCAACTGTAGTAAGCGCGGTTTTTTTTTAAGGTTTGCAGTGTCGATATGACCCATGTCATATCGATCTGGAAATACTGCCGAGGGTAGGCCATTCCACAGTTTTGTAGCGCGTAGAAAGAAATTCCTACGAAACCGAACGAGTAGTGGAGTGCTACATATCCAGTTGTTGCGGATGATATTTAAGCTTGTGACGTACTGTGCGGTTAGATATTCAGCGGCAGTACGACGTACTGTGCGGTAATGTGACGCACAGCGAGGAGACGTCTCTACGCAAAGCTAAAGTGTCAACCTTTCACAGCTCATTGCATCCCCAATGATTCGAAAGGCTCTACGTTGTATGCGATCAAATGGGTCAAGCTGATAGTGGGGTGCACCGCGGTGGTTGAGGTTTCGATTTTCATTCGAGGAAATTAATCGTTTTTATTTCCTCGGTCTGGTAACGAGCCACTTAACACGCAATACTTCCAGAACTCCACGGAAAGTGGTGAACAAAAGTGCCTTAATCGAGAAAAAGTGTCTTAACACTACGGGTCCCTTCACCTACCCTACCATATGCACTACCCTAGGTATGGTAGGGCAGCTTGAAGCAAAAAAATATTATATAAATAAATATAAAAGCAAGTTGACTGAACACAGTTATTTCACCATTCCGGGTGACTACAGCGGGGTCGATACACAGCGCACATCGAAGCTTATTTAGAAAGTACCGACTTTGTTACTTTTGGCTGACGTCTTTGAGTTCCACGAGTAAATATTTTGTTGGATTGGCTTCAGTTTATATCTAAGTGATCCTTTTAAGTGGGGCAATTTTATTTATTAATTGAGATTTAGAGATAAATTTAAGTATTTTTTGTTTCCAGCAGGGTAGTCAGAGGGAACCTAATGTTAATATTTCTTATTTTTATGATATTGCTTGTTAAGTGGTGAAACTCAATGACGGTGGTAGTTGACTTGTGGCCAGAACAAGAATTTAAAAAAAACTATATTTCATTCGCCCCAGTGGGAATAGGAGAATAATCTACAAAAGCTAGCTAAATACATTATTTTTAAATCATACTACTTTCACAAAGCGCAGTATACTTTATTTATTCATGTAATTTATAACGTTATCTAATCGGTTCCGTGGTGTATTTTTATTTTATGTTACATACTGATGTGGTTGAAAATTAAGCTAAATTTACGTAGTTTACTTAAAAGTCCAATTTTTTTAATTGTAAGCTAAAGTGAGTAAATAGATTTTTTTTGCTTTCACATATAAAGCAGAGGTAGTCTCTAAGAGTAGGTATGTTCCTTCTAGAGTATAAAAGATAAAATTACAAAATTTCACCAGTCACTACTTTTATGAGGCGTAGCGCAGCTGTACTGCGTCAGCCTGTATATTGCTGGACGACGGTTGTGGGTTTAGATTCCACTTAGGGGTATGAACTGGACAGAGTGTCTCAACACTGAAAGAAAAATTTTCGAGTCTTAAACATATTAACCCTAGCTAGTTCGCACTATACATATACCTATAAGGTATAGCAGTAACGGCCTTACAAAATCCATAAATTGTGTCACGGTTCGTGAACAAGCCACCTTGTGTTATTTATACGAGCCAAGTTAAAGGCTCCCTGGTAAGTGGCTCAGCTCCTCCCACGCTGTAAGTAAACATTATATGTAAGTTATATTGAGAATGTTTTCTTTGAAAATGTATTATTATACAGACTTTTTTTCTTTCCCATTTTAAATGATATCATCGTGTTAACTACTCTATAAAAGACTAATAAAATTAAAACGAAAGAGATTTGTCAAAAATCAAATAAGTGTTTTTATTAGTGTTAAGCTCCGTTCCGCACTTTTGTCCCAATTTTGTGGAACTAAGCGCCGCATTTTGTCTTGTTACCGGAGCTAAGATATAAAAATAATTCATACTACGAGATGGAATCGAACCCACAACCGTTGCATTTACAGTCATTCACTTCGTCACGACGGCCTCGATAATCCATCTCGACGTAATAATTATTTAATATGAAAATAATATTTTAAGATATTCTAGATTATTATTTTCATGTTGTTTTTTACGTTAAGTAACATTTTAAAGTAATTATAATTTTAGAGGTCTATCGTTCTGTTTAATGTTATTTGAGCATCTGAGAGAGCCTTTGGGGGGACTAAATTTGTTGATATTTAAAAGGTCACGTAAAGGTCAATTACTGGTATTTAAACTTTTTGTCGCCACCTTCATTACTTCACCCTTGTACGTGACACTGTCTATTTTTTGATTATTATTTTCTATCTATATATTATCTCCTATTTGATTATTATTTTAAACATTTACCAGCATGGTTTTACTAAAGGTAGATCCACGTATACAAATCTGGTTAATTACACTGAAACATTGATTGGAGAAGTTGACAAAAAGAATAGTGTAGACGTTATTTATACCGACTTCAGTAAAGCATTTGATCTGGTGCCTATTCCCTT
>DWGR01002180.1:0-14222 GCA_018247715.1 Heliconius burneyi
TTGTAATTTAATTAGTTTATTTGAACCAAGCGTCGCGTCTCGAATTAAGCCAGCTAACATTTTATTTTAGTTTTAAAGAAAGCTGCAGCCGCGATCTCTTTAGGGAATGCACAGTAATTTGCTTAATGATTTTAGTATTTTTTTTATGTCTTCGTGTTTTCCGCATTTGGAATGTTGGAAAGAATTGGAAAAGGTGATATAACACATGGATCAATAAGTGCCGAAACTAACAATGAAAACAAAATTTTTTTTTTGCAATTTTTTTTATTCATCAACATAATCACCTTTTAGGGTGATACAATGGGTCCGACGCTTTTCCAATTTTTCAATACCTTATTTATAAAAAAAATTATCTTTCGCTTCAAAATAAGTTTCAGGTTCAGCGATGACCTCCTCATTTGAGCCAAATCTTTTTCCCTGGAGCATTTTTTTAAGATCAGTAAAGAGTCAGTAGTCACTGGGGGCTAAATCTGGCGAGTATGGGGGGTGGGGAAGCAGATCAAAGCCCAATTCGTTCAAGTTTGCTATTGTTTTCATCGACTTGTGGCAGGGTGCATTGTCTTGGTGAAAAAGGATTTTTTCTCTGCATGTGCGGTCGTTTTTTGCGATTTCCTCCTTCAAACGCACCAGTAAGTCAATATAATAATTATTTCATTCTTAAATTGCACGTTGGCCATTTTTTTTATTAGACTTCACGCTTCCTTCGTATAGCGGGATAGCAGAGAGTGTATTCATGTTGTGACACACTTTTCGTTGCATTTGAAGACAGTGAGCCCGACGTTGAGTCCGTTGATTGACGCTTGGTGGGTCAAAGTCGAGCTTTATCAAACCCACGAAGAGCTTACAGTCAACCACTCTACCAATATGTCGAGATGTAAACATTTTTTTCAGACTCACGCTAGCAAGGAAAACCTAGCCTAGTGTTAACATATTCCGCTCCCCACTTTCCGCTCAATTTTCAAGGCATTGCCTTTCATTTAATAAATATTCTATTTTTATTAAATTTAATAAAAATAGAAATAATTAATAAATTTTCCCGAGTGTACTCGTATATCGCAACCGTTACATTTACAGACACGGCGCGGCTGCATGACATTGCCTCTACGATTGAATTGGTAAATAAATTTATAAACTGATACAAATGATTGAGGAGATCATTTCTTCAATATTAGGGTTAATAAAGTTTCATAGGCGAGTGCAATAACGATAGAGCTTTTAAAAATATGTATAGGCACAGGTAGCATCGCGTTGAAAAGGATGCTAATGTTAGTTCACCAACTTCGACATCAAGATTGCTTCTGTCTCAGACCCACCACTTCTGGCGGGTGAAACGCAAAATAAGAGATGGATAGGAATCAAAAATCAACAGAGATTATAAACAAATCTAAAAAATACACATAATTGTGAGACTTGAGCGAACTTTATTAATATTGAGGTAATGTTCATTATATCTTAGAAAAATATACTTAGAGTAACGGTTATTTGGTCAATTATTCAATCGACAGAGGACAAAGCAGGGATGTTTTAAAATAAAAGAACCAAATTTTCTGGGGATAATAATTTCAGAAAGCATCAAATGATTTAACA
Source organism: Heliconius burneyi (assembly GCA_018247715.1). NCBI lineage: Eukaryota > Metazoa > Arthropoda > Insecta > Lepidoptera > Nymphalidae > Heliconius > Heliconius burneyi. Next base: position 1,588 of record DWGR01002180.1, read on the forward strand.
GCTTCAACGGTTTTCAAACTTTGTCATCCAATAAAAAAATACTGAGGTGGCTTCGCTTATTATATAATTAATTGAGGGATATATAAAAAAAATAACAATAATATATGGAAAATAACGTATAATATTTTTTTGAGCATTATATTGCTGCATACGGTATTTAGATATTTTATAATGGCCAGTCTCTCAGAAACGGTAAAATTTCAGGACAAAATATATGTGGAGAAGAATAGTTGAAATGAGCTCTACGACCTGTATCAGTTTGTAGATCTATTTACCAATCACTTACATACATGTTTTCTTTTATTTTCAATATTGTACCTACTAATATCCGTTCTTTCCCATTTTTCTATTTTAGCATTTTGCTATAAGCTACGAGAATATCAAGGGCAATAAACTTTTTCGGAATAATTTATAATTAAAATTTTGAGCGAAAAGGTTTTCAATACAGATGTTGAGCTTAACTTTTCCACTCGATGAATACAAAATTAATCTTTGTGACAAGTCGAGTGGTACACTTTTAATAAAGTTTGCTTTTTAGAAAAACATAGCATGATATTTGACCGCATTGGCTAGTGATTTTGTTTGTTGAGAAGTGGTGGTGGGTTTGGTTTAAGCTTTAAATAGATGTTTGGGTAAAACAAAGTAAAAAAAAAATTCCAAATTAAAACAGCTTCACGCTGTATCTCGTACACAGCAGGGTAGGCAGACGAAACCTAGTGTTAAGACTCTCCGTTCCCCACACACCACCCAATTTTCGAGATATTGCGCGTTAAGTAGCGTAGCTCAACGCCGCGCTTTGTCTTCTTATCAAGGTAAAAAACATTCTCCAACTGGAAATCGAACCTACAACCGTCACGTTTCAGTCAGACGCTGTGCCGCTGCGTTATGATGGTCTCATATATTTTAATATCGGTGATTAATTATAAATGTAAGTTTATTGATTGCGCGATGTGTACGCAAAGTTTTTAAAGCTTATTAATTCTGTAACAGCTTAAATATGGGAAAGTTTTATACAACTTTGATGAAAGAGAAGACATTTAAACTACATATTATGTGTCTATTTTTAACTACGTAAATTGGAATTGTGAACAGTGGTGGGTTATACAATTGGACTAAAGAACGATTATTGTGGGTTCGGGTCTCACGCACGGTATAGCTTTAAAATAATATAGTTTTTTTAAAAAAGCTAGTTTTTTTTCAAAAAAAAGGTTAATACTGTCAGCCCGGCTTTTACTGTGAATTGAAGCTCTTCTAAGTGACATCTGGTGGGTAGAGAAGAGGGTACTCTGTCCCTAAAAAATTTGCAAACACTACGTGGCTACTTGAAAACAAAATGGATTGGAGATATCTGGATTCGAACTGGAGCCCTTCTGGCTTCGCGACCGCCCGATTTTCCACTTGAACAATAGTTTATTATAGACTTTGCAATGTCATACGCAGACGGGTGTTATATGTCTTTTTTTATGTCTGCTGTAGCATCGTATTGAAACAATTTTGGCTTAGTATTTTTGTTTAAAACGTGACTTAATTGATAGTGTTCTTTACCATGAGCGAAGAAAATGTGTTCAGCCGGTTGAAGATTATAAACTCTTTTTTTAGTTTTTTGTCTGAGTCTCTTAACACTAGGTTAAAACACATATTTTATAGCTTCACGCTCTATCCCGCAAATAGAGCTAGGTAGTTAGAGGATACTACGTTCTAAGACAAGTGTGTTGCCCTCGCATCACCCCATTTTCGTGAGATTGTGTGTTTAGTGGCGGAATTAACGCGGCGTTTTGTCTTGTTATCAGCTCGACAAAATAAAAATAATTCATTCCTCCCATTGAGAATGAAATCCGCAACCATCGGTGAACGATGGCTTCTACACATAAAATTCAATAAAATATTAAAAATCGTCCATTTTAAAAAGGGCATTTGATGTATGTACGAGTATAAGCAGGATTCCACAGTGTCACGTATGGTTGAGGACATTTTTTTTCCAGCATTTTTGACGCTGTCAAAAGGAAATGCTCAAGTGGCTGAACTCGCACAAACGTTCTAGGACTCTTGCGTTGAGAGTATATAAGCTTACCACTTAGTTGTCAGTATAATAAAGCCGGGAATATGTGTTTTTTTAATTAAAATGTTAAATTAAATTAGTGAGGCCAGTAGTGACGGAGGGGCACAAGCGTGTGTCTGTAAACGCGACAGATTGTGGGGGTTGGATTCCCACTCGATGCAATGAAATACAATATTTCACTTTTTCATTTCTTTGCTGGTGTCGAGGCATAACGCGGCTTCGAGTCCCGTCACTTGACGCGCAAATGCGATAATTGAGCGGAAAGTGGGGAACGGAAGCGTCGTATTGGGAACGAAGTTTCTTAGCACTAGGTTCCCAGGCACATTGTACCTACCCTGCGATGTGCGGGATACAGCGTGCAAATATACAAAAAAGTTACTCAATTAGGTAGAGATTGGGAAATTAAAAATATCTCGCATCTGCGAGTAGATATTAGGTTCTTACATATTATGAGATTGGCCTTTGGTATGGGAGAAACATAAATAATCGGTGATCGTAATCTGTTGGAGCAAGGTCTGGGGAGTAAGGTGGACGGATGTCTTAGCCATTCGAATTGAAGCTCTACTAATTAGAAGGTAGCCGTCTGCTGTGCAGTGTGTGATCTAGCGATGTAGTGAAGCAGCAGTTGTCGGTTGTTAAGCAGTTAGCTCTTCCATCATGGCTTGCGGTTGCTGGTAATAGACGTCTGCCGTATTCGTCTGCCCAGCACTAGCACCACTCCGGCACTAGTCAACCAAACACTTACAAGTAACTTGTTTTGGGTCAATTTTCGCTTGCCAGCCATTACCATGAGCACTTCTGATGATCGTAGAAAAATTTTCCTCACAGGTTCGATTTAAAAAACATCTCGTTATTGGTACAGGTCTTTTTCTGTTACTAGTACGTCCACCTGCAAACGGCTCCAGTGCTTTTTCAGCTAGTTTTCTATTTTGTAAACTGAGTGACGCAAACCGAAAAAAAAACAAAAGAGGAAAAAAGACTGGCGGTTAAGAAAACACAAATATATGTCTTAATATGTTTATACATTTGAACCTGGAGGTATCGCTACCGTCATACCGATAGCTATCAGTTATTTTTGATTTGTTTGAGCTTCACACTGATTTGTACATAAAGCAGGGCAAGCAGAGAGAACCGAGTCTTAACTCTCTTTTCCCCATGAACTGTCCAATTTTCGAGATATCGCGGCGTTGAGCTTCGGTACTCAACGTCACACGTCGGTTTAGTGCCAGGGCGTAGAAATGAAAATAATGTATTCCTCCGTGTGGGAGTCAAACCCTTTACCGTCACGTTTACGGTCAGATGCGGGGCAGCTGCGCCACTGAGACTATCTAATGATTGATATTACAAATGGTAAAATCATTTTTTAATTTGAATTCTACTGGTTCCTGAGGTTAGCGCGTTCAAAGAAACAAACATCTGCCAATTTGTGAGTTATTTTTCTGTGTGAATATATTGGACGTAAACAAGCAACGTTAGAAACAATATATTTACACTTTCGATCGTAACTCAACCGAGTTACGTTGAAAAATTCTGATTGGTAACTAAACTACTAAAAATCCTCTCCGGTTTTTAGTAGTTTTAAATTTTGATTGTTCATTTTGCTTGAAACGATTTTTAATAGTTTTTTGAACAAATATTATTAAATGCATTTGTATATTTTGTCTCTATTTATCCGGCACAGCGTCAGACGGCACATACATTCATTATATCGAGTACACGTAACTTCTCCAATGTTACGTAGAATGGAGAAGACATGATGAAGATGATCAATCAGCTCGATGTAGTGGAGGCGACTCTTAAAAGATAGAATTAATCACATTAAGTATAAATGAAAACTTAAATAAATAATTAATATTACCTCAATGCCAAGAATATCCAAAATTTATAATGGGATACCGTAAAAAATATTTAAAACTGCATTTACCAGCTAAAAGAGATAATGGGTAAGCTGACTGTGATGTAATAAAGGAAATATCAGTATTATATGACGGGGTACGGAACTGAAAGAGGGGAACGGAAGTGTCTTAATGATGCTATGCGAGCTATGTATGGGATATAAATTTAAAAAAATATGTATCGAAATTACAATATATTTTGAATATCATGCAAACACTTTTACAGTGATCTATTTTTTTACGTTTGAGAATCGTTCTCAAAAGTAACAAACATACAGACAAAGGATGTCTCAATAATAAAAAAAACCATGCATAATGGAGCAGCGGTTGTAGTCTGTTGTTCTCGTTTTTCCATATAGAAATATACTCTATTTCGACGATTAAGAGTACAATTTTGAATGACACGCCTCACTGTGATTCGTTTGTATGTAAATTCGTAGGCAGTGGGAAATCATAAAAAATGTTTTTCTTTTTTTTATATTGAAATTACCGTTTTGTATATAATACTGGCGTCAGTCTACTAGTGTTCCTGGTGTAGGGTTTTTTATCCTCACGCTGTATCCCGCACATAGCAGGTAAGGACCCAATTCTCGACGCATAGCGTGTTAAGTAGAGTGTAGAAAGTAGAAATCGAACCCACAACCGTCTTTTTTACAGTCGACTGCCCTCACTATAGCTATGTAATGTAAATAAATCATATATCTTCTGCTATTCATCGGTAGTTTTGAAAAGCGAGAATTGAATTCATTACTCTATTCAGATTTTTTTTCAAATGTATTAATTTTTAAACGTAGCGGGACTCAAGCCTACGCTTTTCAAAATCAAGTTTTTAAAATATTTTACTTTTCTTAATGAACAAGAACACTTAAAAATCCAATTCGATTCCGAATTCGAGATATTAAATATTTTCTCTCTGGCGACGAGGCAAAGGGCGATATTGAGTTCCGCTGCTCAACCTGCAGTGCCCTTAGAATTCGGCGGATCGCAAGTGTCTAATGGGATCAGGATGTCTTAACAATAGATTCTCAAGTTCCCTCTCTACATACTATGTGCGGGATAAAGCATGAATCTATTGATATTTTCTATCAGCGTGAAAATTGTTAAGTATTCAAATTTGTAAATAAATTTTCTTATTTTAATTTTATCCAACCCAAGATTTGAATACCAAACCACTTTGCACATCAAAAGTAAAATCTTGATACAAAACCTAACGAGTGCTACAATATATTACGCTGAAACGCCATCGAGTCGATCAGCATATTCCCCGACCTCGCTTCAAGTTGCGTATGTTTAATTTGCATAAATGTCTCAGCTTGGGGAAAAGATGCTCCTAATATTTGTTATGATTTAAAAACGATATTTTTTATGTAAAAAATAATAAATCTAATTATAAATTCTTTCTTGAAAGCTGGGTAGGTATAGGGAACCAGGTATAGGGTTAAAACATTGTTTCGAACTTCGATTTGGGAGACGTTATGAGTAGCGGAACATAACGCCACGATCTGTCTTTGTGATATTTAAATAAAGAAACCAATTAAGTGCCAATCCGACTCGCCTATAGTGGCTTTCCGGATTTTCTCCTTTATTGGTATCGTAAGTTTTCACTTCCTGCCAAATATTATAACCACACCTACTCGTATAGGTTTTGATTATGCGGTCAATTGCATACAAAATGTAATACAAATGCAAAATGCAAAAATGCTCGTATTTTTTGATTTCGTTGACTTAGAAGCTTAATTTTTACTATGCTTTAAGGGACCATATATGAAATAAATTTCAGATGGAAAGATGGGCAACAAAGTGATCCTATAACGGTCCCATGTTTAGTTTTTCAGATACGGAACCCTAAAAAGATGTTTTTGGTTATTTCTATGTCTCTAGAGAATTTGACTATATACCACTCTGTTCCTCATTTTTGTAAGAACTTTGCCGATAACTCCGAGTTCATAGAAACCAAAACCGTCGCGTTTGTAGTCCACGTCGTCTAGAGTCTTTTGCGCCACAATGTCCTTAAATGCTTTTTTTTATTCATAGCAGGGTAGGCAGAGAGAGCAAAGTATTTATTTTCATTTTCTTCACTCTGGTGACGAGCAAAGCGCGGCGTTAAGCCGTTACTGTCATTCAACACGCAATGCCCCAAGAATTCGGTGAAATTTATGGAACGGAAGGATCTTGATGGGAATCGGAGTGTCTTACTACTCTCTCTCTGAAATTCTCTCTGCCTACTCATCATGTGCGGGATATAACGTGATGCGGGAACGTGAGGTTAAAAAAATAGATCGTTATATGAAATGGAAGACATGCTTATATTACATCACATCTAAATATTCACCATTAGTACGATCGTAAATATTAATATAAGTGACCCCTTGTGAAGGCAGACGTATTAACATACGAGTATAACAGGCGAATGACTTCACGCATATCTCACATTATATGAACTTTTCTTTAGCTTCATCATTGTATCCCGTATATAGCAGGGTAGGCACAGGGAACCTGGAAACCTGCCCTTTTTTCCAATTCTGGAAGCAATGCATGTTGAAGAGCGGAACTCAACGCCGAGCTTTTGCCTCGTTACCAGAGCGACGAAATGAAAACATTTATTTCCATTCGCAACACACAATACAGCACCTATTAAATTGTGGAAATCATTTCCAGGTGGTGAAAGCTGGATGGTGGAGTGATGCTGCAATATGTGGAGGGAGTGGCGCTGGCTCGTGGTCACCTTGAATGCTGTAGCTGCTCTGTCACCTGTTGTTAAAATTGGTATACACGTGCAAATAAAAAGGATGAACTGAGACGACATTATCTGACTGTAAAAGTGGTGGTTATGGGTCTCCCGCTGTGTTTTAACATCGGGTTGACATTGTCTAACATGCCACATGCGGGATACAGCGTGAAGCTAAAATAAAGTGTTTGAAAAAGTTAATCAGAGAAACAGCGTGCTCTACACCTTAATATAAGTTGTATATCGATAGAAATCCGAACTCTAAAACTGAGATTGGTTGAGAAGATAAACAACATCACGTAAACCATCAGATTTATTTAAAATTAAAAAGAACAAACATATTTTTTTCATGGTATAGTGTTGTCCTGCTACGAGAGCGAGCAAATGGTAATAATTAATTAACTCGAGTTAAAATTGAACCCACAACCGTTTTGTTTACACGCTGTACTGCTGAGGGCAAACTTACTTATTGTCAATTGTTTTATAAATTTATTTTATTCACATCATTTTTAGGGGCAATCTTCACAGAGGAATCACGAGGCGGTAGCGCGGAACTTGCTTTCAAATACGCTGTATATAGGATCAACAAGGAAAGAAGTTTGCTGCCCGAGAGTACTCTGGTGTACGACATCCAGTACACCACAGCGCGGGACACGTTTAGGACTTACAAAAAAGGTAATTTGGGTCCAAATATACTGATTTACTAGCTTTTCCTTGCGGCTTCACTCGCCTGGTTAAATGGAAGGAACTGACATGTGGCATGTTCTAAGATACTAAGTGCTGAAGGTAACTCTGACCGCAGGTACTGGTTAAGATGCAACCAAAAGCGTTATTATTAGAATTGACTTTCCAACACAATAATATGTTTTATTTGGAACAGCAGTTTCTGAGATTAGTGCGGTCAACCAAGCAGACTCTTTATCACATTGGTGTTTGCCACGCCAGTGATGATACTTCCAACTTGTTAGTGGTTATTTTTGTGTTCAAAATATTATGGCGGTTTAAGAAGGTTTCAAGGCTTACGCCGTGGAAAAAAATATGAATAAAATGGCAGTTTTATAATAATTTGAGTTCTTATAGTTCAATATTTATCTATAATTATATTTAAAACAAAGAAATAGTGTCACGCTGTTGCCGTCGTGTAGTTCCGGAGTTGGCAGAAAGAACCTTGGTTAGGCCTCATGTTCGAAAAACCGAATCCATGAACGTGGCGTTTACACTTAGACCCTGCGTACCATGACGAATATTTGTAATAAACTAATATTATGTTAATAAATTATAGAGTTCGCAAAACTAGCCCAAACAATATTGGCTGACCAATATTGTTGATGTTATCATACAAAATCTAAGTGAGATTAAAAAAAACTATGAAATATAGATTAAAATAATACGGTGCGAGCGCGAAACAGGAAATACCCGGATGTCGAGTGGCGGAAACGCAATATGGCTACCGGAAGTGGCAGACTCGAGGGCACTCGCCAGTTTTTGCTAACTTAAAAAAGCGTAGACTGAGTCATTGAAATTGAGAAGAGGCCAGTGCGATTTACAGTTTACGACACGATTTTAAAATACATTATTATTTTCTTTTTGTTGTTGTTTGGATTATTGCTACGCTTTTAATGATGGTCATCAATCACGTAGGGATTCTTATTAAGAATTATAAAAAAAATATGATTGTGGAATGGAGGATTTTGGATAAATTTTTGAATTACTTCTGAAGCCTGAAAAGCCTGAGGTTATAGGCCCAGTCAATGAATACGACCATTTTCTAACAGCTTCGGACCATATCTGACATATAAATAGTATTAAATTACTCCGGTTCACACTCATGTCCCAATTTTTAAGACATTGGGTGTTAAGTTGTGTCACTCAACACCGTACTTTGTCTTGCTGACAGAATGAGGAAATGAACATATTTCATTGGAATAACATAAATGAAGAACTGAGGTATATGAATATTATTTTTTCAATATTACTACATTAATTTTGAAGATGAAGTTGCTGAAAACTAAAGCTACAATTAATGTATACTGGAAAAATACTTGTATATAATATACTTAAACTCGCCAACGTATATTAAAGTCATGATCATCGCGTGAATGATTTCAAATAAGTCATAAATATTATTATATAAAAAATGCCACTTAAGCCTCCATAAGAAATTTATATTATTTTATCTTCTATCACTATTAATAAATTTAAGTTTAATTTTTATTTCTTTTGAGGCAGTAAATTTTACCCGCATGCAACTATCTTCTCTAAATGTTATTCGTTTTAAGAAATTTTCAAGTAGCACATAAATGGACTTTACTGAAAGATTAAGAGAAATGAAAAGATCATTTCATTAATCATCAAAAGGGGCAATGCGCGGCGTTGAGTTCTGCCACTCAACACGCAATGTCTCCAGAATTTGGCAAAAAGTGGGGAACGGAGTGTTTTAACACCAGGTTCCCAATGTCTGTCCTGCTGTGTCCGGGATACAGCGTGAAGCTGATTTATTTATTTAGTTTTAAAACATTATTTTATTTCTTTTTATTTTGAAGTTTATAAGTTCTGATAGGGGTTCGTTTGAACCCCTCTTTGTAAGCGAAACTTGGAAAACGTTTAAATTTCATCTGCCTATCAAAAGAAAAATATTTGAAGAAAGAAAATTAATAACCCATTGCGTGTTAAATGGCGAAACTCAACGCCGTCCTTTGCCTCGTCGCCAGATATTAAATATTTTATTATCCGAGTGGGAATCGAACCCACAACCTATCGCGTTTACAGTCGCACGCTTGTGCCCATGCGCCATGACTGGTTCGTCAATTAGTAACTTATTAACGGAGAAGTCTTATATAATACTTGCTGACCTGGGCGGCTTCGCCCGTTTGATACGAATATTTATTAAATATATTTATGAAATAATTTTCAATTTAGGGGGAATTCTAAAAAACCGTGAAACATGTTTTTATGAGTCTGAATTTCGAATTTTATGCAAATCGGTGCAGATATGAAAAAAAAAACCATACATACTTTTAACCCCTATTTCATACCTTTTGGGTTAAAATTTTTCAAAATCCTGTTTTAGTGAACACACTTTTCAAAAATAAGCATTTGTCAAAAACGCACAGTGGTTATTACGACTGTCTTACCTCAGTTAGTGGGAACACTATCACACTATCTGTCACTGTTAAGCTTAAGATAACATCGTCTTGAGACATTTAGAAAATAATTTTATCATTAACATGCAAACGCACTAGAAGTAACGTTGTTAATTCCAATATTAATTTATGTTACAGGTGTTGCTTAATGGAACACGTTAAGCTAATTGGTTTATACATAATGGATGTATAGATTACACATTAACTAACTATTAGACTATTCCAAGTCACATCGAGACCAGTGGTGGCGCAGGCGCACAAGCCGAGGAGAAGTCTACTCGAGGAGATTAAATAATTAATATTTTCATTACCTAGCTCTGGTATGATGAGGCAAAATGCGGCATTGAGTTTCGTCTTTCAACACGCAATTCTTTTAGAAGCCGGTGGAAAGTGGGACAAACGGAGTTTTTTGGTGGGAACGGTACGCTTAGCTTCACGCTATATACCGTGAAGCTGAAAAACAAACATATCAAATTACTGATTTAATAACAGTTATAATTTTAAATATTTATGCTGAAATTACTTTTTAAAAACATGTCAAGCCTGCATCATTATTTTAAACAGACTCTTCGTCGTCCGATGGCATAAAAATATTTTCACAAGATAAGCCTGATGCGTATATTGAGTAAACCAGAAAAATAGTCTATTAACTGCTTATTGATTATTCATTATGCGTTCAGCAAAGGAAATTTACCCTGAATTTTATCTTTATAAACATACAAAGAGGAATTTAAATATTTTTGCTAATGATTTTTTGGAGAATATGGAATAAAAATATTAATTAAATTATAATTTTACATTGTTTCCGTAGTCCGTAGTCCACCAGGAACTACTGCAACGTGTTCGAAACGTCAGGCTTAAGGTATAAGTTAATTAGCTTCATGCTGTATCCCGAACACAGCAGGCTAGGCAGAGGGAGCCTGGGAAACTAGTATTAAGACATTTCCCTTACCCTCCTTTCCCGCAGACTCGCTTGTGTCGCGCTTTGCCTCGTTACTAAAGCGACGAAATGAAAAGATGTAAAAATAATACATAAATCACTTCATTTACATAGCGAGGATTGGCAAATTTGCTTGAAAAAGTATCTAACATTCACCTGTTCTAAACAGTAGACAATTATTATATATATGATAATTTAGAAATTTTAGAGGTTATTAATATACGAGTAAATAGCCGATTTTACATCATACGATAAATCGTACCCTATATTATAAAACAGCCCGAATACAAAATGTATTATTCAAAACGAAGGTTTAAGTATAAAAACGTCCATCTCTTATTTACAAAGTTTTGGAAGTTTTTGAATCTTAAATGTTGAAAGCTTTTTGATAACTTTAATTTTACTATCACATTGTATGATTAACTTTTCTCTTATCTTCTTCTACAGTTGTATGATTAACTTTGGTTTTATCTTCTTCTGTAGAGAACGAGGTTACTGCAAGAGAATACGTTCTCCATTATACTTCCACTTCGATCTCATCTGTCCCTAACCTAACTAAGCCGGGAAACAATATGTTACAAGTATGCATATGTCAAATAAAGTGAAGCCGTCGTGGAGATGGGGCACAAGCGAGCGATTGTAAGCGTGACGGTTGTGGGTGCGATTCTCACTCGGGAAAATGAATTTATATTTTCATTACCTCGCTTTGGTAATGAGACAAAGCGCAGCGTTGAGTTACGCGACTCAATACGCAATGGCTAGAACAGAAGTGTTTTAATGGTAGCAGAGGTTCGCTACCCATGCTATGTGCGGCATGCAGTATGATTGTAAAAATATTATATGTATGTCCAAAAAAGGTTGAAAAATGAAAAATTATTTAAATACAATCCCCGAATAGACTTACAGTCATCGTTTTTTACAGTCGGGCACTGGTAGACTAGACTACACTAGAGGAGGCTGACAGGCATTCACTACGGCTTCTTAAATAATAAAATTAAGTAACCTTAAAACTTTACATTTCAGCCTGCGCACAAATAAGATCGGGAGCTATAGGCATATTTAGTAGCGCGGGTCCGCTTCTTGGGTCGACGTTAACAGCAATGTGCCGATCACTCCACGCGCCCCATCTGACCGTGTCACCATATTTTGGAGACTGTAAGTAATACGAGGTCTAATTGAAAATAACCGTTATTTTCAAATTTCATGAGTTACGTACCATATGTTCGATTCGTATCGTATTATCACAAACTAGGCTGAGGGAACCTAGTGTTAAAGCACCCCGTTTCTCAGGCTCTACACAATTTTTGAGACATTGAGACATTTGCGCGCATGCTTGTCTATGTCTTGTTACAAAAGCGTGGAAATAAAAATAATTCATTCCCCGAGTGGGAACCGAACTTACAATCGCCTAGTTTCCACTGCGACGCTGTGTCACGGCGGCCTCAAAAAAACTTTATTATTATATTAAAATGCGCAGAAGTAAGTATCTATTTCTTCTTTCCAGCCCTCAATAGCACAGACTCTTTTACAGTCAACTTGTACCCATCTCGTACTTTAATGGACCAAGCGTTCAAAGATCTCACTTCCTTCTTAAATTGGACGAGGATGGGCATCATATATGAGGATTATGGATTTGGTAAGTGTCATAGCACTCTTGTGTTCGTTTTATTTTTTTAATTTCACGCTGTATCCCGCATATAGCAAAATAGACAGGTACCGCCCCTTCAGGTACCGCCAAATTGCCTAAATGGCGGATATGGTCGTCGCGCTTTGTCTTGTTACCAGAGCGAGGAACTGAAAATTATCTTTCATTGGATACAAAAACTTAAGATCTTATAAATAACACCAAACTACGTTACGTAATATTTTG
>DWGR01002181.1:0-14219 GCA_018247715.1 Heliconius burneyi
AAAAAAAATCCTACGTCCAAACTGTTGAGGCATCTTGATAAATTTTTTTAGCTCCGGGTTTGAAATATTTTACCCTATATGCAGTTTCAGTAAAAGAAGCGCTGCCTCTTCCACCCTGTATATTGAGGCCAGTCGTGGTTCAGCGGCACAAGGATGTGACTACATGCACTGCAAAATCGACTGGTTGTGGGTTCAATCCCCACTTGAAAGAAGTGAAATATTTATTTACATTTACATTTCCATTTTCTTCGCTCTGCCGTAGACGTAAAAGCGCGGCGTTGAGTTCTGCACACCCAATGCCTCCAGAACTCGGCAGAAAGTGGGGAACGGAGTGTCTTGACACTAGGTTCCCTCTGTCTACCCTGCTATGTGCGGGATACAGCGTGAAGCAAATATTTATATATATATATATATATATATATATTGAGATATAGCATTTGTTTGAAACACACATTTTAAAGAAGTAATTTTCATCATATTACATATCTATTATATATGTAAAAAACAAAACTAGAGACAATTGTGGCACAGGGGAAAATGTGTGACTGTAACACGCAATGCCTCTTAAATTCGGTGGAAAATAGCTAAGTGTCTTAATGAAAATGGAGTGTCTTAACACAAGGTTCCCTGTGCCTACTGTGATATTTGCGGAATACAGTATGGTGGTGAAGTTAAAAAAATAGTAATACTAATTTAATTATTACTTGTACCCAGGCAAAATCACAAATATATTAATGTAACAATATATCATTTAATGCTATCTTCACATGCATTTGTGTTAAGTACATATTTTTAATATTTGCACAAATAATGTTTATTTTAAGTTATGATGAGATAGTACAAGCTATCTGATTTATTATTCATATCTAGTGTCAATTACTTTATATCTATGAGATTTTTTTGTTTTTCCTTGTTTTTAGCTTCACGCTGTATCCCGTAGATAGTAGCATAGGCAGAGAGAACCTAGAACTAAGATACTCCGTGCCCCATTTTCCGCCGAATCCTGGAATCGTTGCGTTTTGATTGTAGGAACTCAACGCCGCGCTTTGCCTCAAAAAATAAAATACTCAACTACAAACACCATTTATATACTAAATATGACGTAATAAAGACAGTACTTTCTTAACCGCAATTACTAAAGGTGTGGTCGCCCCCGTGATTCAGAGGTCCGCGGTGACCTCAGTACACAATTGGGGTCAATTATTGAAACAAATGTAGCTACTTGTAATTCGTAACGCGTAGGTCGACAGATGATATAATGCTCGACGGTGGTGATTATACGAGTATAGAATGCCTGTAATACTTATAATAAGGGAATTAAGAACACTGAAGGAACGTATAAAATAAATACTTAAATATTCGAAATTGTATTGGCTTGAGGCTAGATGTGGCGCGTGTTTTGGGTGGTTTGGGTTCGATATCCACTTGAGGTAATGAAATACTTAATACTTTTATATCTTCGCTCAGAGTGTCTAGGCAAAGCACTGTTGTAAACGATAGCGTTTTAATGGGAACGGAGTGTCTTAACACTAGCTTTCCAGGCAGAGGGAATCTGCCTAACTTGATATGTGCGAGATACAACGTAAAGCTAAATATATATTTTTACAATACACCATTTATTATGCCTGTTAAATATGTAATTAAGAGATATTGACATAGCATTTATCCTATTCATATCATTCACCTAGAAACATTCATTAAAAATGGATGGAACCCTGGCCGTCTATTTAAGATGCAATTTACGTATCTTCAGCATCGTTCGATGATTTATTAAACCTATGCCAATACATAAATGGGTAACCTCTATCTAGTAAAGGTTGTTAGGCTTTTACGCGTTATCTTATCTAGCTAGTGGTAAATCTATATTATTGTCTAAATAATGAGGCCAGTCGTGATGCAGGGAGCAGGGGCACGGGGAGCGTGAAAGAGTACAGGTTGTGGGTTCGATTCCCATTCATACTTAATATTTTAATTTCTTTGCTCTAATGTCGCTTAGAGTTTCGCCACACAGAATTTGGAGGAAAGTGGGAAGCGAAGTGTTTTAACACTAGACTCCTATTTACCTACCCTGCTACATGCGAAGTACTGCGTGAAGCTGAAAAAATAAAAAGTGATAACTCAAAATAATATGTACTTATCTTTTTATCTTGGCCGATTTCGTTTTTGTTGCCTCACTGCAAACGGTTATTAATGGTTATAAGGTATTGAATATAAATGTTTTTATAACATTTTAGTTTCCTCATTAAAATATTTGGTTTGGTGGGTTTCATATAATGCGGCGTTAGGTTACGTTATGCAATATGTAATGATATCAATTGAATAGGAACCAAAGTGGTCTCGCGCGAAAAATCCATCATAGTAATAGTTATACATTTGAACATTAGAAAATCTAATTTAGGTTCTTTCTTTCACAGAAAGTTGACTGGGAAGTAGAATTAACAGTCGTTATAGGTAAAAAGGCAAGTAATGTGAAGGCAGCCAATGCCTTCGACTATGTCCTCGGCTACACTGTGGCTCAAGACATCAGTGCTAGGGATTGGCAGAAGGAAAGGAATGGAGGGCAATTCTTGCTTGGAAAGGTAAGATAGTAAATATATATTTTTACGATAATTACTGAGTTTAATTTATTAATATAGTAGCGAACCGCTCGTGGATTTGTCTTCATGTACCTCACAATAATTTCTTTTTTATCTAAATTACTATAAGACAATATCCTTACATTGATAGCTAAAGTTTCAGCCAATCAATAAAAGTATAAAGTATTTTGTAGCAATATTATCGCGTGCAATTCTTTATATTGACATATCTCTTTTACTTATTAAGCGATCGAAATAAAATAAATTGTTAATATGTGTTAAATAAATTGTTAATAGATTCTTCTATACCCCTGTACAGACAGCGATGAGTTACAGTTTTATTATATGTACGTATAGATTGTTTGATCTACCAGTGTTTGTTTACGTGGGCATATACAATAAAATACATAGCACAAGAACTTAACCCAGGTGACACAGGTTAGCCTGTATCTTACCTAGGATATCAGACAACATTTCTAAATTTGTAATGTTTTTTGTTTTATTTTTATCAACTAATGGGATATGATAATTAGGCTTTACAGTAGTTTAACATTATTATATTACTGTCACCGTTCTTTTGGATTCAGCATATTATGTAATGTTTTGCATTAGAATAAAAACATTTATATTTATTTTATTCAGAAATCATGTCTCAAAGTTTAGATAAATCACCTAACGACAACATACTCTCAAGTTACGTCTAACAAATAACAGTAATTTAATTTTTTTGTTTTCTCATTTTTAAATATGTATTTATTACACCAGAGCATAAAGAAAACAATGATATATGAGATATGACTACATAGGTATCTATTTGTCTCAGGATTGAATCCAATTACCTTTTGCTCTTAGTTAATAACCAAAGGAGCAAACCAGTAACAATATAAATTTACTTTTATTAAATTTCTCTTCAAGGCGTTATAAGGACTAGTACTTAATCACAATAATAAAGTCGTCTGCAAAGTTAATTTTGCCGCAATTAAGATATTACAGTTCAGTGACACGATGATGTAATTATGAAATTATGTTCCTTTATGCGCCCTTCTGTAATTTGACAAAACTGAATGACAATCAAGAGTAGAGATTAAGAAAAAGTAGATATTCTAAATTCTTCTATAATTTATGTTCGTAAGTAACGCTTGCAATTAATGGTAAAGTAACTAAAAAGGGTTTTCGGTCATTGTACAGAATTGACTCTTTCTTTTCGACGGCAGTCTTAGCACGTTTAATGACATTTTTCTATTTTTTTACATATATGTCGCTTTTTGCCCATTTAAAAGAGATTGCGTCCTGGGTAAAAGTTAAAATCAATGTTACATATTAAAATACAGCGGGGCGTGAAATAAAATATTTGAAGTATAAATAATCCCTATACATATTTTAATAATAATCTGTTATTTATCAATGTAATAGAATAAAAAAAATATTTTTTCTATTTGCCGGTTTGTCTGTATATTTGTGCACACTAATCTCAGAAACGGCTTAACCGTAAAAACAGTTTAGACTAATATATTTTGACCAACTTCCCTTAATATTAATCTAGTAATAATTAACTAATATCAATAGGTTTATAAATTCAAAAGGTCGCTAGTATACCTACCTATATATTAAGGATGATGTACTTATGTATTAGATATTATTATATAATAATATCTAATCATAACAAGACACTATCACGGTTCAATGTCACTGATAAAAATCACAAATCATGATGGTACTTCTTTTGTTTCTAATCTTCTCATGTCATGATTATCTTAAGTGTGTAAATTTGATGCTTTGTTTCCATTGTATATCAAATAACTATAATACAAACGTTAATAACAATATTCCAAAATTTGCTTAATTCTTCCTTTTAATTTGTTGATTATGAAACTATTTATTTTAAAAAATATGCGCCCACCTGTACTTTTTATAAACTTTCATAAAATATTAAGTGTAAAAATGGGCACAGCGGGATTTGAACCTGCATAAATCGTGTTCATCTTTTTATTATACTCTCTCTAATAATCTACAACCGCCTTAACAATTAAAATATATAAAACATGTACAGAAAGTGGTAAAGAAGTAATAAAGTATGTACCTACCTATAGCGATAGTGTTTCTATCCACCATCTAACACAATATCTCTTAAAAACCCTTATTAGAGTGATAAAACACTCCACAAAATTGACGTTTCACATTGTTACTTCACAAACTTTTAAATCTCAATAACCAAATTGATTTTGTTATTTTTATATAGACAGGGTTGTAGGAATATAGTCGCCACTTTTTATAACATTATAATTACAAATATAAGAAAATTATCTACTAGCAGCATATTTTTAGTTTGATTTTAATTTTAAATTCTAGGCTATGGACACTTACTGCCCAATCGGACCTTGCATCACAACAAGTGACGAAATAGGTGATCCTCAAAACTTAAGCATAAAATGCAGTGTAAACGGAGTTTTGAAGCAAAGTAGCAACACCAACCAATTAGTGCACAAAATCCAGAATGTCATCGAGAGATTGAGCACGTTAGTGTCTTTTATTTAATTTAACTCTTGTATGTGTTATTACTACGTACTACTACACTGCACTAGAATTGTTTAAAAATTCATAGGGAACGGTTAGGTTTCATCAATTTCGACATAGCGAGATTCGAACCCGCATCTCCAGGACGATTGTGCCTTCGCTAATTATTATGATCTCATGGAGCCGCATCGAAGCTCTAATGGAGGATTCACACCATAGTGCCAGTCACGGACCGGTCTATTAAAAATATTTGTAGTGCAATTAATAGTGAATTGAATTTTAAACATGGTTGTCAGTTTCATCCATTTCTTTTCATTTCAACAGAAGCAATAAACTCTTGAGATGTTTATTTTCTGATATTAAAATTGAAAATAAAAACAATTAATATTGTTTATGTACACGTCAAAAGAAATTAAAATTATAATATTTCTTTATTTAATTGAGGCCGTCGTGGCGCAGCGGCACAAGGGTGTGACTGTAACGCGACGGTTGTGGGTTCGATCCCCACTCGAGGAAGTGAAATATTTATTTACGTTTATATTTCCATTTCTTCGCTCTGGTGTCGAGGTAAAATGCGGTGTTGAAGCCTGCCACTCAACACGCAATGCCTCCAGAAGTCGGCAGAAAGTGGGAAACGAAGTGTCTTAACACTAAGTTTCCTCTGCCTACCCTGCTGCGTGCGGAATACAGCGTGAAGCTCATTTTTTTTTTATTTAATTAGTTATAACTGATTATGGTGACATAAAAATGGCAGTAGTATCGTCCTACAGAAGATACTTGGATAGTTTAATCTTATTTGTCAAATTCGCATAAAAGTTTACTTACGAATTGAATATTATAAAATGTTAAAGAAAAACTTCATATATTTGTAGATTAATGATTTTCTTTTCCATTTTTAGGGTAACAACGCTATTGCCCGGGGATATCCTTTTAACAGGCACGCCCGGGGGCGTAGGCATGTATCGCTCTCCACCGGAATACCTTAAACCAGGCGATGTAGTACACAGTGAGATACAGAATATAGGGGTTTTGGAAACCAAAGTGGAAAAGTTTTAAGGGAATAGAGACAACATGGAGATTTTACAATGAATTGAATATTGTTTATTGTTGTATATAATATGTATGTATATTGTGTATTTAATATAGCAATGAATTATAATAAGATGTTTTATTTTTTAAGGAATTTATGATAATAATAATTGGGATGCCAAAGTTAAATAAGAAAATATGTTTAGTTGAATAATATTCTTTTATACCTCTTTTATCTTTTTGTTTCCTTCAATGCGTACTTTACACTTGCGTACCCTACTGCGGATAAAGCGTGAAGTTGAAAAAAAATCGCCGAGTGAGATTCCAGCACGCTCCATTACACTGCAGTCAGGATATTCTTCTAATTTTCATTGCCCGGCAATTTCTTCCGCTCTTCGCCAGAATATCTGAAACCAAGCGATATAAATTACGATTGAGAAGTAGTGGCCTCCCGCGAATTAAGTTCTCTGAACATTTGCGCCTAAATAATCAAACATAAAAAATATCCTAAAAACAAATTTGCGGAGCCATCTACAGCCGCCGGCCAACACTCGTCGACCTTACTGTGTACCTGCAGCGAAATATAATATTCCATTGTAGACGTTTTTAAAACCAAAGTAGGTGAATTTTAGTAATATGGATATTTTCGGATGAATTGTATTTATGTTATATATTGTCTTTGTACCCTCCCCTACTAAATGCGGAATATGGCCTAGAATTGAAAAAAAATAACACGGAATTCTGATTGCAAGATTTTTTTAACTATAACATACATATTAACACCTTACACAAAATTTACAATAAAAAAAAACAATAAAAGTCAGTTATCCAAACAATCAAGTTCCAGAATTGAAAACGAGCGTGGTGCAATCATAGTTTCTCGTCGCTGATTGGAGAATAGCCCGCTCAATTGTACCAATCGGCGTCTTCCGTCGACTACAGGAAGAACCGTTTAAGACCTCCCTTTCATACACTATTAAATTTAATACCAAGGGGAATTTTATTAACTTAAGTGATAGGGGCGACTAGTCTAAATTGACCTTTCGCGCTTTTATATCTAAAAACGAAACCGAAGAGAGGAGAAGGTTCAAAATATAACGGTTGCCTGCATCTACCCGCAGATTCTAAATTTATCTATTCAACGGATGTTTGTCGTTCTGAATAGATTTCAGGCAATTTTGTTATTGAGAACCGTTAGTGCAATTTGTTTATTATGCAAGTGAGTTGTGCATTGAAGTATCAATTGCGGAACCCTTGTAGTGATTTGGGGCTATTCAGAATTTTACTAATAAAGTTTTATTGACACTCAAGGACTAGATAGTGTTAAGCGGATGATCGGTCTTAGAATTGCATATTACACAACATAATCGTAAAAATCAGCTTCACGCTGTATCCCGCACACAGCAGTGTAGGCAAAGGGAACCTAGTGTTAAGACACTCCACTCCCCACTTTCTGCCGAATTCTGGAGGCATTGCGCGTTGAGTGGCAGAACCCAACGCCGTGTTTTGTCTCCACAACAGAGCGAAGAAATGGAAAAATAAACAAATATTTCACTTCCTCGCACCCACAACCGTCGCATTACAGTCACACCCTTGTGCCGCTGCGCCACGACGGCTTCATAATTGTGGTATGCAAATTATATGATAGGTGGCAATGGTATATGATGATTTATATCCTTTTTAGGGCTGTGTATCTAAATTGATGCTAGAAAACATCCTCTCCAAATCTGTTTTGCATGTTTGTTTTTGAAGTTTGTAGTGTCGAGATTGTTTCAGGCGCTACCAAGATTATTTAGAAAAATCATGATGGACATACTTTCTTATCTATCTTTTGCTTTCAGTTAGTTAAACTATAGAAAACTTGAGTGTTAGTTGTTTACTTCTAACGGTGTTCTTTTTCAAACTGAAGCATTTTAAGGATAGAAAATAAAATTACGTAACAAAATTAACCTACACGCTGCATGTTTTGCTTTAAATTTAAACTTCTTATATAAATTCCGATAAGTTTTGTACCCGGATCAATTGTCTAATTTTGATTCTAGTAATTTGAAAACAAATATAATATTGTTCTACTAGAAAAACGTTTCGATTCAATTTTTAAATAAAAACAAAACGGAAATAAACTATTTGACAACTTAATTCTCACACAATTACAGCCTGAAAAGTAAACAACTCTGAAAAGCTTAATTTTTCGAAATAGCTCCTACGACTTTTTATAGCAATAATTTCATATTTAAATTGGATATTATAGGTGGGGCCGTCGTGGCGCAGGGGCAGAAGGTGTGACTGTAACGCGACTTTTGTGGGTCCAACCCCCACTCGAGGGAACAAAATTATTGCTTATTAATATTTTCATTCCTTCGCTCTGTCACCAAAGCAGAATCCCGGCGATGAGTTCCGTCACTCAACACGCAATGTCTAGAAAAATTCGGCGTAAAGTGGAAAATGGGGTGTCTTAACACTATGTTCCCTCTGCCTACCCTGCTGTGTGCGGGATACAACTGTGAAGCTGATTATACTCGTATTATAGTTTTTGTTTCCCTCACTCAATACCCCGCAAGCAAAGTAGGCAAAAAGTAGGTTTAGATGCTGGAAACCTAGTGTTAAGCATAAGACACTCCGTTCCCATTAGAACACTCGTCATCAGACCGAGGAAATAAAACTGTAAAAGGGATAACATCTGTATATCTACACTAATATATTAAAGGTACATTGTCCCGGTGGATCTTTTTACGCCTGTGTCTGATTCTAATTACCCCGTACTCTTGGACAATGGAGACAATGTCACTTTTATTACAAATGAGTATAAATAGTTTAGTTTGCTTTTTTATGAAATACCGCCTTAATAATATAACCTTGATTAATAATGCTGTAAAAAGAAGAAATCTATATCAAAAAGAGCAGTTTTTCAAAAGATATAGCAGTTTTTTCTTAAGTGACGCCAATTTCCCCCTGTTTCCTTACGTCACGATACCAATTTGAGTGGAGTAATGATAAAAAATGTTGCAAAACTGAAGAACTTGAGAGCATGCGGTGCGTGAATGGTTAAAGCTACGCAAAAGATATAGGCGAGGAAATTGTTCCTTTTAACAAACAGTTCTAAATAAAAGTCTATTATAGCAAATGCCTATCTCCTAAGGATAACCTATCAAATTAAATATATTACATATTATGTCAGTTCACTGTAGACCATAAATATTTCCTTTTACTGGATACTTCATGTAACAAAAAAAACCTTTTATTCAAAGTTTAGCAACATAATACATAAAAAATTATATTCCTATTTATTTTTGCAAATCAATTTCATCATCTTCATCTCTGAATTTGCTTAATGGCCAGAAGTCGCACGAATCAGGAGAATACAGTTGTTGCGGAACGATGTGAGTCGAGTTTTTGGCAAAGAATCGCCAAGAATCAATGCAGTATGGTAAAACATACTTCAAATCTTAGATTTTGTGGGTGACTCGTGGATAGACATTGATGGTCGTCCAGAACGCACTTCGTCTTCAACGCCTTCTCGGCCCGCTTTAAACTCGTTGTACCACTTTTAAACGTTTTTTTGTGCTATAGTTTCATCACCAAATTCCTCCTACATCATTTTCAACGTGTTCGCACAAGAATATTCGTTCCGGCAACAATCTGCTGTGCTGCGGTAATTACATTAAATTAATTTTGCAATAATAATACTGATCGATATGGTTGGCCGGGAAGATCTAAGCGAACCGGCCGCGACTGGGGACAAAGTAAGACTAATCTAAGGGAACCGCTGGGCCCGACCGAGAATAAGCTCTCGGTCTAAGCTCTTCGACTTCGTCGTCGATTCCGTCGACGACGGTGTTTGAGTCTAGTATAAGTAGTGTGTTTCCTACCTACATACGGAGCATGCGCTAAAGTAATGGTGTCATCGGGGTCTAAAAGGACGCTACGCGGACGCCTATTATTAAGGAGTGCGTTGGGGGTGTAATCACACGCCTTAGCAATGAGGGGATTCGCTTGCGAGTCTGCGTGCTCAAAGTAGCGCTTCGCTAAGCGTTTGCAATGCTCGTGAATCGATTCTAGTTCAAAATCTCTATGTAGGTCGACGTTACGCACGAAACAGGGACAACCTAATTTATTTTGTACTTTTTGCATGGGATCTAGCTTAGTGTGCGCGAACGCTACACAAGCATAGGAGAGGACGGGTCTTATACAAGTTTTGTATATTGTCAGCTTATTTCTAAGTGACATTTTGTTTTATTTGTGGAGAGTACGTAGCGCCTACGCCGTCACTTTCAGTGTATCCAAAAAGTAATCCAGAAAAGAACATATTGTGATGAGTATTCCCCAGATCAATAGACATTATTTATATCCAAATTAAGTTTCAAAGCTGTTTTATTACATAATGACAATGTTATTCCATCTCTGCCTTTCCATCGTTGATTTTAGCCCATGACAACCACACAAAAAATCATATAATCTAAGAGCTCAATATTCCCTGCGAGATGTTTTCAAAGATGTAGGCATTATCACAATTGCTGCACAATTTCTATATTGTAATATTCTGTTTCTCCGACAAAATATACAGTGTCACAGTAAAAATAGTGATAGACATGCGATAGGGACGAGAAATAAAGATAAGCTTGTTACGCCAAGTTTTCGCCTCCAAAAAGTTAGCAAATCTTCTATGGGTCTGAGTATGGTGTATATAATAAAATTCCTAAGTGTTAAGTTAAGTCAAGAATATTTAGAGGATAAATATGTATGGAATTAATGTCTATTCAATGTTATACAGGATAACTGCCAGATAATGTAATTATTAAATTATTACCATTGACTTTGAAAAGAGCAACTGTTGAGTTTCTTGCCGGCTCTTCTCAGCAGAACTGCCTTCCGAACCGAAGGTAGCTTTTTGTTTATATGTTCACTCGACGATTCAAAAGTACTTACATTAGTCTATTTGAATAAAAAATTTTGAATTAAATATATTAAAATAACAAAACACATATACACACATATGAGAACATCCCTCATATAATTTTATTATTAAAAATATAGGGACAAGCAAAGATATCAAAAACCTTTTTAAAATATATTGTTTTAAAATGATTCTTTAATAGAGTATTTTTATGTTTCTTTATAAACATATTTTCCGAAAAAACTCGTGCTTCCATTTTTTTTAATTATATATTTGAATATATCTCATACCAAGATATGAAAAAAATATATACTTTTAACCAGTGTAATCAGCTTCACGCTGTATCCCGCACACAGCAGGATAGGCAGAGGAAACCTAGCGCTAAGACAGTCCGTTCCCCACTTTCTGCCGGATTGTAGAGGCATAGCGTGTTGAATGGCGGAACTCAACACCGCGATTTGCCTCTACACCAGAGCAAAAATATGAAAATAAAAATTTAATTTCATATTTTTGCTATTTTATTTCTTCGAGTGGGGATCGTAACCACAACCATACAGCGTGAAGCTGATTAAAGTCAGTTTTTGTTCTTCTACAGCTGTAGCTTTAAATAAAAAAAGTTGCGATACGGTTTAAGTTGATTGTGTAATATAATTGTCTAATAATATTAAGAAAAACATTAAAAAACATTTTGTCTATTTTTTATAAGTACAGTAATATTATTCAATAGAACATTAATTTACGTAGCATATGAAACATATAAATGACTAATAAGTTCTTTGTGTTTTGTGATTCTTAAATATTTTAAATACTATTTTGTATGGATTAGTCATAGAATCTACGTTATACAGGCAACTCTACCTTACCCCACAGACTAGTAACTTGCTCTAAGCTAGATAATAATTTGGAATCACTAAGACAATCCATAAAATGGACAAGATTTAGGTCCACAAAAAAAGAATGCCTGTTGCAATGGATAACTGGCCTCAACTTTCAAAACACTATTGCAGCCGATGAGATATCCATTGGCTGCAATTCAAATATACTTCGAATAAGCTTTGTATATTTTTAATCGTTTTATAATGTCATTGTAACTATCATAAACCGAGTTTAAAAAGAGGAGATTCTCAATTCGATTGATATATTTTTTATGTACTCGTTTGTACACCGATTACGCAGAGATTTCTGAACCGATTTACGTTATTCTTTTATAGTTCGATGTATAATAATTGGTATTTGGTCCTTTTCAATGTTTGTTTTAGTTTGGCCTAATGGTGTTTATTTTATGATTTTTTTTTTGTTAATTTGGACGATGCAAATGTGATACTTTGTACATATATACCGTTTACTTAGAAAACTTTGATTTGATTTGCGTGCGATATAATTTGATCCCCTGAAAAAATATTTAATTTGACCCAGTAGCCTCTAGAATTTTATGAATGTTTTTATTTCCTTGGACGATGTAGTTTTAACAATACCTAGCGTACGGTATTTTTAGATGAACCTATTAATTTAAGTTGATTTCATTTATTAACCGTGTCCATGTATGTCTGTTAGTATCTCTTAGTTTGTTTGTCTCTATAGTGTATATTCGATATCACAAAGGTGACATCGACATATACACTATACAAAAGTGTAAGCCTACCCGTAGCTACTTCAATTAAAAAACTAACGAACTAAAAACTTCAATTAAATTTATGCAATAAAAAAACAACTTAACCTACCTGATATGATCTAGAAATATCTTACTGTTTTCTATAGAACTATCTATTACAGAAACTAAAAATTTACAAAAATACTTTAAAAACAACCGACTTTAAGAACTAAAAAGCATAAAATTCCTTATTAAACACCATCTCTAATGTTAATACAATTTTATTATTAGTTTTTGCTACCTTCTTTAAATTAAGATTTACCACAAAGTTAAATTTTAAATGGCAGATACTATAGAAGAGCTTCAGGTGGACTATTTATAATATTACATTTTATTTTCTTTAGATCTTGGCAAAATTATTCTGCGTAATTCTAGTTTATTCAATGAAATTTTTCTTAGTATTACACAAAATAATGATAGTTCAGAGGTATTTATATTTCAAAATTTCAAATTCATAAAAGTATGTAATTTTTTCATCATCCACAATTTTTACAAGCCGTTGGCGAGCGACCTTTGCCAAAATTATTGAAATTGACATTGAACTGACATCATTGTAGTGTTGCCATTTAAGCAATTTTACTACTGATTTAAGAAGTAATCAATTTTTTGTCATCTCAATTCGGTAAAATATGTAAATTATTTTTAGCTACTTTAGAAAATATTCTTGTAATTGTGTTTTTATATAATCAATTAAAGTCTGTATAATTTTTCACAAATTGTAAAAGTAATAAATAAAAATTAGTTATCCAAAATTTTAATAATTAACAAAAGTTGATAATATATGCCTACAATAATATAACAATTAAATTTTAAAAATAAAAATTTACATATTAATAAATATATATGTATAAAATATTTTATTAAGTTATAAGAAATGGGGCTCAGCAAATGCTATATTGCACTGTACTTATTGCAATTCCTTTAACAATTTATACATATGATAAAATATAACAAACATCTTAAAACTTATAATAATAATCTCTTTATTTCAGACTTTAGGTCTATATAATTTTTGTAAGTACATGTTTGCTTAACCTATGTTAGTAACATTATTTATTTATATTAACAACAAAAAATATAAATAATTTTTATTCTATAAAACTGATATTATTGTTAAAGCAAAAAAAATCAACGGAGTGTCTTAACACTAGATTCCCTTTGCCAGTACGCAGGGTACAGCGTGAAACATTTTTTTTATCTAACTTATAGAGAGAGTAGTCGGTAAAGTCCTACATGAACCCATTTACGCTATAAATTGTTCTGTTTAAACATTTTGTATTGTTCTTTTCACTTATATTACTTAATTCAATACAATATAAATAGTAATAGTAATGTTAAGTAGATATTGTATTGTTTTTATACATGACATGAGACATGAGAATTTTGTCAATAGATTTGTTGATATAAATATATAAAAAATAATTTCAGCTTAATAGAGACTTTTGAATACTGTCAACCTAACAATGTCATACCTCTTCCTCAGATAAGGCTCTGTTAGCTAAAACATTTATAATACATAAGAATATTATAACAATTCACTAAATTCTAAAGACAT
>DWGR01002182.1:0-14218 GCA_018247715.1 Heliconius burneyi
AATAAGTTTCTGTTGGCAGTAAGCGGCAAATGAAATTTTTGAGTAAATCAACTACAAAATGGCAATTTGTTGACAATCTCAGCACAGCGTAAGATTAATGCTTAATTCGTTCTAGTTATTTAGAAAATATCAATAACTGTATTTAATTACCAAATAGCGGGTTCAGTCTAACTTGTTATTCTAATTCGTTTGCACAATTTTAATTGATGCTGGTTGGTGCGTTTCAAAATTAAAGCAAATAGCCTTTTTCCTGTTTTTCGCTGACAACTTATACGATTTAATAGTGTTAATTCAAATCTCGCTTCATCCTGTCACCCTGAGGATAATATGAAGGTACTTCTGTGTAGTTTCCCATATTTAGTGGGTACATAATGATAATAAAATTAAATATAAGTAGATTATGTATATATAATACACGACTTAATATTTTCTTTACCAAATTTTAATTCGCACTATGAAACAAAAAAAATATCATTTTATATAATTAAAATATTGTTTGTTTGATTAAGCCTTTAAATACACTTTAAATTGTCAAGTTACGTAGAAAAGTCGATAATGCTAGCTTTTCTTTCTCAGCTTTACGCTGTATACTTAATGTGACTGGAATCCCGTTTCGAACGAGACTGTCCCGTTTTTCGCTTGTGTGTCCCGATGTCGCGATACATATCACCGGGACGTTTATGTATCCCACAAGTAGCAGGGTAGGCTGAGGAAGCTAAGTGTTAAGACACTCTGTTTCAAACTTTCCGCTAATTTCTGAAGGCATTGTGCGTAGGGTGGCGATACTCCCAACCAAGTTATAATAGAAATCGATCCCACAACTTGTAGCGCTTACAGTCACAAACTACCTGTAGTGGTAGCTGACTGATTGAAATACTTATGCCTGGTGATTTTTTCGTAATTGATCTAGATACTAGACTGGCACTGTTTTTACTATCTATAATATTGATTATCTATACAGTTCTGGATTCACTGGATATTGTAGGTTATAAAGAAAATGTGTTAAATAAAATATTTATTATAAAGCTAAAGATTTTGGTTGTTTAACAACACTTTGCTCGCCAGGCTCGCTCCCTCTTACAGGAGCGCCTCTGTGTTCTTACAAAAAAAAATCTGGCCAGAAACTCGTGTAGAAATCGTGTGTGTATTATTACTTAACAAGTATGCCACGATCATGTCATCGATATAATCATCAAGTGCCAAATACTACCAATTACATTGTAAAAACTATAAATTATAGACTTCTAAAGACAATGGTGCATAATTTAATAATGTATTTATTCATATAAAGTCTATAAAATGCGTCATGGTGCAGTGGCAAAGCGTCTGATACTGAACGCGAAGTCTGTGGGTTTGATTTCCGTTCGGGGCGATGATTAATTTTTATTTCCTGTGATAACAAGACAAAAAACGCGTTGAGTTTCGCCTTCATTCAATTTCAACAGTCTTTAAAACTGAGGACAGTGCGTAGAGATTATAGCCGTGTATTCCCGGCTTAGAATAGGATCACCCTGATCTGGTGGTGTCGTAAGAGGCGACTAAAGTACGAGTGGGAGAGTCACGCCGCCAGCTATGGCGACACGCATGGGCAGACTCGACCAGATAATTACCACCCCCGGCATTTAAAACCGGCGTGAAGTAGTGGCTTTATGCCACTGCGTTTCGCAATAGGTAATGCTGGGCTCCGGGGCCCAGCCACCCCAAAAGCTGGCAACGCACCAGTAGCTCTACTGGTGTTACGCGGTGTCGTGGGTGGCGGTGATCACTTACTATCAGGTGACCCGTACGCTCGTTTGCCATGCTTTTACCATAAAAAAAAGAGAGCGGAGTGTCTTAACTCTGCTAAAAAAAGAATAAATAATGCGTTGTCATAAATGCTATAATATAATTACAAAATCCTTTACAAAGTTAAACGTTTTAATTTTTACAGGAGCAAGGGCGAATACACTTGTTTTAATTATACAAGTAGATTGTAAAAACCAAATGCGTATATGAAAAATATAACCATGTAACGTCTATAGAAGAGTAATGGTTAAGGAAAGTAGTGCCCGTCGATTGGAAAATTGCGGGTTCAGATTCTGTGAAATAGTTTATAATCTTCTTTTTCTTTTAATTTACTTAGCTTCACGCTGTATCCTAGTGGTAGTCGGAGAAAACGGAGCGCCAAACGCTACGGTCTCTACATATTTTTTCGTCCCGTCCACTGTCATTTAGGTCTTTAAAATTTTATATTTTTTCCTATACACGATACAAAGAACTATAATTTCTATAAAACACAGCTTTTAACCGATTTCGTGTCTTTATTCTAAATATTTTCAATATAACATTTTTTAAAGGTTCATGCTGAGACATAAGACATTCGGTTTCCCCCGACTGCACGCAATGTCTCGAATGTTTAGTGTACTTTAATTTCCTACTATGGCGAGACATTGAGAACAATTTATTCCCACGAGTGGAAATCGAACTTACAACCGTTGCGTTTACAGTCAGACGCTGTACCACTGTGCCACGACGGCCTCAATCGTATAATATTTTCCCACGAATAAATTTCTTTGTTATCTTGCTCAATAAAATATAAAAAAGGTAAATGTAAGCTTCGGTATATCGATGCGTATGCGTGTGCTTATATCTACTTATTACTCGTATGTTTTTTGTTGTATAAAAATACTGAAGGCTCTTGGGGGCAGTGATTCAAAGGCTGAGTGTAAGCCCAACGGCTGTGGGCTTGATACCCATTCGGGGAATGAATACATTTAAATTGTTTTTATTTTCTCGCTTTAGGAAGAAAAAGAGAGTGTTCCGCCGCTCAACACCCATAAAATATTAGAAAATTTAATCCCCCGAGTGGGGATGGAATCCACAACCGTTGCGTTTACACGCTGTCACGCTGTTGTTGCGCCATGACGGCCTCTATGTATAATAAAAGATAAAATCTTCAAGCCTATTAGTATGCAAGGCATTACGATGTTACAAGGCCATAGCTAGTTGTATAAGTTGTTGTACTAGGTATTTTATACGTACCTATAGATCTAGGTATCAAATGAAATACCTAACTGTGATGCGTATGCGTATACATAGGAAAGACAAATGTATTTTTGAAAATGTTTAAACATTTTGGACGTAGAGCGTAGTGGCGATTTGAACCCGCGCCTCTTGGAAACCTTTCAAACGCCCTGACTACTAAGCCATACGTTCTTAGCAAGATATTTCATCTACAGAAGTTGTAATAAGCTTAAAATTACCTTAGATTCGATTCCTAGTCGGTAAAAATTATTTTTTAAGCCTCACGCCCTATCTTGCGTATAGCAAGACAAACAAGGAACCTAGTGTCGAGATATTCCATTCTTTATGTTCACTGTGCCTAATTTAGACGCGGTACCGCCTATTGATTTCATGCTCACAGTACAAAAGTCAAAGTAAAATAATTTTAATCTAAAACAAGCAACCCACTCGCTGCTTCACCCGCTAGTAAAAATAAAATTAACCCTGCACACATCAGGGTAGGCAGAGGGAACCTAGTCTTAAGACACTCCATTCCCCACTTTCTGCCGAATTCTGGAAGCATTGTGTGTTGAGTGGCAGAACTCAACGCCGCGCTTTGCCTCGACACCGGAGCGAGAAAATGGAAACATAAACGTAAATAAATATTTCAATTCCTCGAGTGGGGATCAAACCCACAACCATCGCGTTACAGTCACATCCTTGTGCCGCTACGTCACGTCGGCCTCAAATAATGAAATAATTTAGTTTCGTCTGAATTTCTATTAACATTTTAAACAATACATCCATACATTAAAGTTTCAGCTTATTTAATTAAACACTTATCTTGTAGCAATAAAAGAAGCATTGGCAATATTATATTGGCAACAATTGGCAAGAATTATATATATTTTTATTCTTTAACCGATGCTGACTGATAAAACGTACGTTAAATGTCAAGGGTAGTTCATCAAAATTAGATACTGATACAATTAAATCGGTTAAGCCGTTTCTAGGATTATCGTGCACAAACGCACGAACCAACATATAAACAGACAAAAACTAAAAATCACTCTTTTGGATGGGCCCGAAATAACCACGTCACTTCTTAAGTGAAGTGAGGATTTCGGGTCCAAAGACCAGTTACAATAAGATAATTTTTTTTACGTCAAATAATTTATCCCCACTTTACTTAAGCTACTGCTTCAGGTCTGAGTAGGATCGGAGCAAGAAACTTAGCGGGACATTTTTTTAAAAAACAATTATTTACAAAACTACAGTCATTTATTAGTCACAAGGAGCTTTGATACAGAATGGTTTTTACATTACCTTCCTTAGCATCACGCAGTATTCCTAGCGGAGTAGCCGGGCGGTACGGAGCACCAAACTCTAAGGCCTCTAGATACCTCTTTCGCCTCGCCCACTGTCTTCAACCTCTTCATGAAGTTCCTGCAGTTCCTTATGCTTTTTAGGTGAGCTTCCTCCAGTATCATTATGATCGAATATCTAATTAGTTTATTTGTCATTTATAATGAATAAATAATCCATATATCTTAGGCATTATATATGTATCTACCTAATAGTACTACAAAATACTCGTACTATGAAAATATTAACGTAACTACTTGCATACAAATGAGAATGTTCAACCTTGAATAACTTGCAAATACTTTTGACTGTTTGAGAGAATGTTCACATTCGAAGGGGATTCCCCTGTATGCCCTAACTTTAGCTCATAGTCGATCAACTATTTAGAAATAGGGATATTTTTCTTCACGCTGTACCCCGTATGTATCAGGATAGACAGGGGAAACCCAGTGTTAAGAAACTGAGTGGCGGAATTCAACGCTGCTGAAATTTATTGTCTTAATTGAAAAATATATTCGGGATCCCTGTAAGTTCGGGAGCCCGTGTACACTTGAGTTTTAGTTTATCATTTCACTCAGTCTACCCCACATACTACAGAACTTTAGCTAGGAAAAATTATCGTAGGCAAAATTAAAAATATACATTAAAACAAAAATATTGTTCCGTGGCCCATGAGGGGATCGAACCCGCGACCTTCGCGTTATTAGCACGACGCTCTAACCAACTGAGCTAATGGGCCGATGACAATTATTGCGAAAATATATTTGTTAGGCAGTCCAATGGATTAAGGCAGTCGTGGCGCAGCGGCACAGCGTCTGACTGTAAATGCTATGGACGTGTGTTCGATGGTCATTTCGATTTCCCGTTCCACCACTGTACAATTCTCGAAAATTGAGTGGTACGTGGGAAACGGAGTGTCTCAACACTGGGCTCCCTCTGCGCTATACTGCGGGTTACAGCGTGAAGCTGTAACCCAATAACACGAGTAACAACGGGAAATGCGTATAGACAAAAAAAGGGAAAAGGAAGAGAGAAATACGTTTGAAAGTTCTCATAGCTTATAAGAAAGCATGACGTCAGTGTGACGTCATCGTTGTTATAACATTCCAGTAAAGTTAACTGGGATTTCTATACAGGTTTTCTTGTTCTTTTTTTGGTTTATCCCACACATGGCAGGGTAGGCAAAGTATAGTTAGTATTAAGATAGTCTGTTCTGCGAGCACATTGCGATTCTGATTTGAGACATTGCTTGTTGAGTGGCGGTTTTTAACGCCGCAGTTAATGTTTACCAGGGAAGGGAAATAACAATTCATTTCCCCTAATTAAAATCGAATACGCAACTATTGCATTTAAATCCAGAGACAGATTTCTAGTGTTAAGACAGTCAATCCCCACTTTCAGCCCAATTGTTGAGACATTGCGTTTTAAGTGGCGGAACTTAACGCCGCGCTTTTGCCTCGATACCGAGGCGAATAAATGAAAATATTATATATTTCATTTTCTCCTAATCCTCCTCGAACTAATCGCGTATAAGTCCAATGCTGGCTTCACGTCACGACTGGCTTCAACTTTATTCTACGGAATTTAAATATAATTTCAACGGACAAAAAACTAAAAATATAGGAATGGACAGAGAATTTTAAACGAAAGTATATTCAGATTTATTAATATAAATAAATTTATTTGATTTCTCTTTTTTAGTTAATTTTATTTTTACTCCAGGAGGGTAATGATTTACATTCAACAGGCAACTTCCCGTATTAGGGCGGAGAATTGAGAGTACGTGCAAGTGTCTTAACACTACTGTCTCTCTGCCTACCCTGCTATATGCGAGATATAGTGTGAAGCTTAAATAATAATGAAAATTCTACTATATACTAAACATAATATGGCATTTAAATCTTTAGCTCAATAGTGTTACTTCAAAAGGACGCGGGTTCAAGATC
Source organism: Heliconius burneyi (assembly GCA_018247715.1). Classification (NCBI taxonomy): domain Eukaryota; kingdom Metazoa; phylum Arthropoda; class Insecta; order Lepidoptera; family Nymphalidae; genus Heliconius; species Heliconius burneyi. Next base: position 6,294 of record DWGR01002182.1, read on the forward strand.
TGCTTTGGCCAACATTTTGTACTAAAAATCTACAGTAAAAGTTGACTCAACTCTAGAAATCTGATATATTTATGTAGTGTCGTCACTCCCCGCCGAGCAGCTCGATTATATACATATAAACAACTTCTACAATAAACAGCTTCTGAGAAAATTCGAGAGAATTAATGAATTAATTTTAGAGTTCCTCAAAAATTTATTCCACCTAACAAGTGGTGCAGAGGGAATTTGGAATTATCGTTAAGACACGTCGAGTGGCGGAACTTAACGCCGCTCTTTGCCTGGACACCAGAACGAAGAAAAGAGTATATTAAATACATCATTTCCTCGAGGGAGAATCGAACAGATAACCTGTCGTGGTTTCACGCCCGTGCCCCTTCGCCGCGACTGAACATGAGTAATTTTCATAATATAAAATAATTATATATCAGTGTGAAATCTGCAAGAATATCGTGTATGAAGAAGCACTGTTATAACTATATTACAAAAACCTGTTCAATTACCGTTCGTTCAAATTTTTTTAAACTTAAAAAAAAATAATTACTTTTCTTACCTTAGTATAAAATTTTAAAAATATAAAAAAACACTTGGTTGACCTTCAAAGAAATATTAATATTCTTATTCACCGACCGATCTGTATGCATTGAGTTCCGCTACTCAACACACAAAACTCAAATTGAAAGAAAGATTTGGGTGTTAATTGTGCAAAATAAATAATTTAAACCTCCGACACAAATAGCTTAACAAGAACAGAAGGAAAATTACCAAATTTCTATATGACAAAACACATTTTATTAAATCATTGCTAAAAACTAATTTCTAACAAAAAAGCTAAATCAAAATCGGTTCATCTGTTTTTTTTTATGGAAAAAGATTTACTACTAGTTCTATTTATTCTGAGGCACAATTCCACAGCAGACATATAGCTACACACAGCCAGACACACAGAGATACGTCGATCCTATGAAACCTCTATTATCGTTGGGTTTAGTAAAATATTAATTTTGTTTTAAATTTTGAATTTCAGAAATAGGCTAACAAAATTATATTTTTTTATAAACATTAAGTACATAGAGGCCGTCGTGACGCAGCGGCACAAGGATGTGACTGTAACGCAACGGTTGTGGGTTCGATCCCCATTCGAGGAAGTGAAATATTTATCTAAATTTATTTTCCCATTTCTTCGCTCTGGTTTCGAGGCAAAACGTGGTGTAGACTTACGCCGCTCCAAAATTCGGCGGAAACTGGGAAACGGAGTGTCTTAACAATAGACTCCCTCTGCCTACCCTGATGTGTGCGGCTTACAGCGTGAAGCTAAGAAAAAAATATAGAGAAAATGAAATTACATGTTCCATCCGTTTAATGAATGAGTCATCTTGCCAATTGCAAGTGTATACCTTATAAGGTACAATGATCCAGAACGAGTTAAAGTCCAAGATATAAAATACTAGTATATGCTACTACAGGCTTGGCTATATTCGAATATTTTAACCTACTTCAAAGAAAAGGAGATTATCAGTTTGACATGTATGTCTGTATATTGTTGATAGTGTCTATTTAGGTTTCTAAGCACGTTTAATAAAGTGTCTGTATGTTTATCACAACAGTGATTGTCTTATTTTATTATTTAACTGTAAAAACATTCTTACGTACTTAGGGAAGAGTCCAAGTTTTTTCAAAATCGACCCAGTAGTTTTTGAGATAGAAGGTGGTGTCTTATTGTAAGCGTAGTGGTTATGAATTTAATGTCCACTCAGTAGAATAAATTGTTTTCAATGAATCCGGATGTAAAATAGAGAAAAGAGGGTTTTGACACTTTCTCTTTGTCTTTTTCTACCTTTTTACTACCCAAGAAACGCAAGACTGAAACACATAACATTCAATAATGTGTGTGACTAACTAATTAAAACACATTTTTTTGCCAAAATTCGTTTTTATTCATCAACATAGTCCGCTTTTAGAGAGATACAACCATTCCAATGCTTTTCCAATCTTTCAATACGGTTTGTAGAACAATTTTTCTTTGCCTTCAAAATAGGCTTCAGTTTCATGACTTCCTCTTTTGAGCCAAATCTTTACCACGGAGCATCCTTTTGAGATCTGCGAAGAGCCAGTAGTCGCTGGGGGCCAGATCTGGAGAATACGGTGGGTGCGTTTCAACAATTCGTAGCCCAATTCATGCATTTTTGCCATCGTTTTCATCGACTTGTGACACGGTGCATTGTCTTGGTGAAACAGCACTTTTTTCTTCTTAAAATGGGGACGCTTTTCAGCGAAATCATCCTTCAAACGCTCCAACAAGGCTATATAATAATCGCTGTTGATGGTCTGACCCTTTTTGAGGATATCAACGAATATTATACCGTGAGCATCCCAAAATACAGAGGCCATAACCTTGCCAGCCGATGTTTGTGCCTTTGGACGCTGTGGGCGGCTTTCACCACTTGCATGCTACTCAGCAGACTGTCCGGATTGGACTCCGAAGTGTAATGGTGGATCCATGTTTCATCCATTGTGATGTACCGACGCATGAACTCCGATTTATTACGCTTAAAAATTTCCAAACAAGCCTTTGAATCATCGATTCGTTGTTGTTTTTGCTTCGGTGTGAGCAAACGCGGCACCCATTTGGAAAACACCTTTTTCATACCCAAATGTTCGTGTATTATGGTGTGTACACTGTCTGCTGATATCCTTAGGATGTCAGCTATCTCGAGCAACTTTACTTAGCGATCGCTCATAATAATTTTCAGTGCTTTTTCAACGTTTTTCGGAATAACAGCGTCATTTGGCCGTCCAGTAGATGGAATGTCATCGGTGTCTTTACGACCACGTTTGAATTCGGCATACCAATAACAAATGGTTCTTTTTGATGGAGTCCGAATAATGTTTTTCAAGCCATTCCTGGTATTGAACAGTATTTTTTTTTCATTAAAATGCAATGAAAAATCAACACACGAAATTGCTTTGAATTCATTGTTTTGAAAACTCAAAAGTAGCGTCACTTAAAGCACTGTAACTTGTAAACTAATGGTCGGATTGACATATAATTTTGACAGTTAACCTAAAAAGTTACACACTTTTGAAAAAAAAATATTTATTTGGTATTAGTGGAGCCATCTATGTGTTAGTCACACACATTATTGAACGAAGTAATACTTTACCACTTACCATAATAGCTCTTTTAAGCTTCATTCTGTATGCCGCATTCAACTGGGTAGGCAGAGGGAGCCTAATATTAAGACACTCCGTTCCCCACTTTCCGCCAAATTTGTGGAAACGTTGCGTGTTGAGCGGAACTCTACACCGCTTTAATGCTCGCCACCAGACCCACGAAATGAAATATTATATATATCATTTCGTCGAGTGGGAATCGAACGGACTACCTGTCGCTTTTACACTCACACGCCCCCTGCGCCACAACCAGCCTCATCTCAATTATTAAAACATTTATAATTATCGTGGCACAATTTTTTTCTCTCTTTTTCCTATAAAACAATCTTTGAATCACAAGTTGTAAGTAACTTGAAGCCCTTGAATGAATCTGCTTTCGCTCGTGACTATTTTTTAAAGGGTTTTTTTTGTAAATTGTTATTACCAACCTATCCGCTTCGCCCGCTTGAAATATCCGATAATTGATAGTTAAGTAAGAAACGTATAAAAATATTGGGGCCGTCGGGGCCCAGGGGCACAAGTGTGTGACTGTAACACGACGGTTATGTTTTCGATCTGTACTCGAGGAAGTCAAATAATTATTTACGTTTATATTACCATTTATTCGCTCTAGTGTCGAGGCCTCCAGAATTCGGCAGAAAGTGGGGTACGGAGTGTCTTAACACTAAGTTCTCTTTGAAGAGTGAAGCTGATTTAATATAATTTAATTTTTTTATTTAATTTCTTATCTCTGGTACCAAGGCAAAAGCATGACGTTGAGTTCCGCCATTCAATAGTATTTTTGCGGACCTGCTAAGCATTATTGTAAGTAAACTGTGATGCAAATCAATTCAGAATCAAATTCAATACAGAAAATATTATTGTATTTCCGAATAATTGAATGGAAATATCCAATTGTGTAAATAGTCAGTAAAGCCTATAGGTTTTATTTAATTACGTTACATACAAACATGAAAATACATATACGTATAAAAAATAAAATTTATATTGTCAACTCGTCAATAAGGACGGATTTTAGAAAAACAGTCGTGAGGAAGGAACTGCGTGCAACTGCATACGGTTGTAAATTCAATTCCCGCTCTAGGTAGAGTTCCACCACTCAACACGTAAAATATCGAAATTTCGGCGGAAATTGAGGAGCGGAGTGTTGTAGCACTAGGTTTCCAAATTACATTCTGTGCCATCGCGGCGACAAAAAGATTTTTTAGATTTTTTTTTTGCTAAGGGATCCTGCAGTCTCGAAAAAACATTCTTGACAGACGGAAAACAAAATAATCCTATAAGGGTTCCGTTTTTTCCTTATGGGCCACGGAACCCTAAAAACTCTTATAACACAGATCTAAGGATCTTTAACACTAGGCTTCTTCTCTGCACCCTGCCACATGCAAGATACAAAGTGATGCTTAAAAAAAGATAATTAAAAATATGAAACTAGACAGAACCACGCACAAAAGCTAATTAAAACTAAATCAATATAGGCCACCAGTTCGCTAGTTAGCAAAGATAAAAATATATAAATTTAATCAGTCGTTCATATAATTATTACGGTGCAAGACCGACGCCATGTCGACTTTGGGAAAATGTGTGTTACTTGCGTTAAGTGTACGTATTTATTATTTTAACAGCATCTCATTAAGCTGAAATTTTATATTTAGATATTTTAGAGAGTGTACTGCGTGAGGGCTTGTCGTTATTCTTACGGAAGCGGAAATAAACGGGATGTTCCATTTGAAGTTTCAAAGTGTGGACAGGCAACTACTAGTCATAAAAAACAGTCAATAAAAAACTGAATGTCTCTTCGCTAATTTTACACATTCTTTTTGCTCCAGGATGAATCTACTGCTACTATCACATCTTACCCACAACCTTGAAAGACTCTAGCCCCACATCAATGGTCTAAGGTCGACAAGAGATGTTTTATTAAAATTAGAAAAAATAAATGATCGTGCTTGATTATTATCTAACTAGGTAACAGTCAAAATCTTGGAGGCAGGATATATATATATATATATATATATATATATATATATATATATATATATATATAAAGGATATATATTGAAATAAAAAACCTTAGAATCTTTAAAACCTTGGCCAATTATATTGTAACCACAATCTTCTGAACGGATCCACCGCTCCTCTGTTTGCTTAACCCCACGACCTGCGCAGGACGTAGGCGGGTGTCGGTGCTAGGTCGTGTGCTAGAAATTTATATTTAATTCTAAAATAGGGCTTAGAAAAAGTCCTTAATAAAATAATTTACATCAATCATTTACCTTCCAGATTATCCTCGTGGAAGGGTATCCAGCACAAACAGGTAATATTTTTAAATTATATATTTTAGGCTACCTCAAAGCAGTGCTTTCTCTTGTTACCAGAATGAAAAAAATATTTCCCAATTTAAATAATTTATGAATTTTCGATATTATTCACGCACAATACGTATTTCATTTTCAGATGAAAACTGTCTCGAAATAAATGAAGATATACAAAAGCAAATTGACGGCGTAGTTGAACAATTAACCAAAAATATTATTAATATAAGTGCTAACTATGATGATATCGACTTAAGATTACTGGAGATTTCTATGGATCGACATTTTCCTGAAGAGAGTGAGAAAAACACAGTCGTTAAAATCACAATCAATGATTGTATAAAAGGTGTTAGCCAAACTCAATATAATACAGATTATAAACATGAAAATACATCAATAGCTGACGGAAAAGACGACCAAAGTGCTCACGTTATATCACAAAAAGATAAAGATGCGATCATTCAATCTAATGATTTAAATAATGATGATAATATATTGAATGATTCAAAGAATGAAGAAATAATAGCTAACGGCAAAAGTAATGAAGCTAGTGACGATTTACCTGACACAGGTGATATAAATAAGAATGATATTAAGAATAATAACACAGAAATCTCGAAATCTCAAAACAAAGATGTCGATTCAAATATTAACAAAGATAGTGTTCCAGATGTTTTAAAATTTGTCAATTATAATGATATTAGAAAAGAGTTTTTTAATTATCAAACTAATATTAATTCAAATGAATCATTAGTTCTTAATGATAATGATAAAATTTTCTTCGAAGCGTTAACCAAAGTTCGCGGGACAGAACCATTCGTCGTCTATCAGAGACGTTATAACAACTCCGAACAATATTGGTTCCTTTGAAAGTGGTGTTTGTCATTAAAGAGTTGATACTATAATTTGATATTTCTTTTCCTTTTGTGTAGAGAACCTAACTGCATTTTCCCATTACCTAATGTACCACTTTTTATATTTATATTACTGCTAGCGGACCCAGACGCGGCTTCGCCCGCTTGAACAATACGAATATTTATTAACAATAACATATTTATGAAATTATTTTCAGTTTTCAATAGCATTAGTAAGAAAATATAAGCCAAAATAATTAAAATAAGCTTAAAAGAAATAAAAATGGAGACTTATTAACAATCAAAAGAAGTAAAAGTAACTAAAGCAAATTCTTAATATTAGAAAAAGTACCTAAGTTTTCCGTGCGCGGACATAGATGTCTACTCTAACTAATCATATTTCTATATTAAATTGTATAAGTTTTGCGAGCCTAAATGATAATAAGCCCTAAATGATTAAAATTACAATATATTAAGTAACAGTTAACATCGATATAGATAAGCGAATTGAGATAACCAAATATTCTTTCCTAAATTATTCGAATTTCTTGTTCGAGTTCGAACTGTATTAGAAGAAGCAAAGTGTAAAATTAATTTAAAAAAGCAAATAATTACATAAAAATTTACAATAGTTCGAAAATGTATGAAAATTTACAAAACCGTCAGTCATCTCGTCATCGTCATCGTCAGTCAGTTCGCGTCAGTCATACTCGTAGGCTAGGTCAAGTCGAATCAGTGATATCTCCTTAATTATTTATTAGAATATTATCAGTAAACTACATATAATTCCAATCTTGATGAAGTGCTAAAAGTGACTTATATTTATTTTCATAAGAACGAATATGACATTATAGAAAAAACATAAAATAAATGGCATTTCTTCTCGATGGCACAGTAGAAATTAATGTCTTATGTCATAAATGAAAAGAACAATGTAACAATGATTTAATTCAAATGGTTTCATATATATTTTTGATCTCTTATATACATACAAACATCTAGAGACACACTAAATATAAACACACAACACACAGACACAAAATACAACACTACAACAAATAGGTACCTATTTGTTCAGCTCACGCGCGTACATGGCATAAATAATGTCTTGTTGTTTGAACATACATACGTAATTAATGAACACTTGTACAATTATAATATAGTTTTTTTTAAGTTAATGTCAAGTTGTGAAATTAAAGACAACGGCAGTTGTAGATTCAAATACAAATATTTTAAGCATTTCATCCTTTCAGATGTTAAATCACTAAGTACAATGATAACGTACATTTTTCAATGTGTATTGAATTTTACAAATCAAACCCTTGCATCTGATGCCCATATTAGATGAAATGTACAAAAATCTATAATCCGCCATTTTATTGGGGTGGCCATTTTGTATTCACAAACTAAGGTAATCCAAATTTAAGCTCAGCGGACACTAAGAAGAGCATCAAATTCAGATTGCAAAATTTCACCCACAAACAAGGCAACTTATTTTTTTATACGCTTTTATATATTAAAGCTTGTAAAACAACAGACAGACAAAGGGGTCACACTTATAACACCCCTCTTTTTCGTTTCTTGT
>DWGR01002183.1:0-14218 GCA_018247715.1 Heliconius burneyi
TGATGTAAATATTAGTGGTAGTAAAAGGAGAATGCGACAACGACGATGTAAAACTAATGTTAAATGTAAGTACCTATCTATTGTAGTTCAATATCATTTTGTGTTAAAAATTTTGAATATAATTTTGAGGGTGGTTCAATAACCATCAGTTATTTCTAAATAATTTCGTAATAAAGGAGATATAATAAATTGCCTTAAGGTAGGATTTTATTAAAAAATTTTAATAAGAGCTTTGAACGTTGTTTAGATTTATTATTATAAATAGGTAATTGCGTGAAAAATAACGCGATATCGTTCTTTCTCGTTCGGTTATGTTTTGACGAATGAAAAGTAGAAGTTTGGCAACGCTTAGTAGTATTTTTGTAGTAGTATGTGTATGTTTGCGTGACACGACATACAGGTATGGAAAAAAATCGTGAAATGAAAAAAAATCCAACTGTTGAGGCATCTTGATAAATTTTTTTAGCTCCGGGTTTGAAATATTTTACCCTATATGCAGTTTCAGTAAAAGGAGCGCTGCCTCTTCCTCCCTGTATATATATATATATATATATATATATATATATATATTACTGGGCTAAATTAGAACGACAGTGAGAAAAATATCTAAAAATTTATTTTGAATTTGTTTACTTGTTTTATAGTTTGGGTGTTGCATCTAAGCTACAGTGTATAGCAACGTAGTGGGGAACTTCTTAGTGGCTAATTAGTTCCACCCGTTCCTTCTGATTGAATTCGAGACATTGCAGGAGCGTTTTTTTGAGTTTCAATTCACTACGATGGCAATATTAGATCCACCTATATTCATTCTGTTTCTAAAGAGAAATATATGTTTTTTGTTTTTATATTCACGCTGTCCCTCACACATAGCAGACAGAGCGAATCTAGGGACTTATTAAGACACTAACGTTCTCCACTGACCGCAGCATTCTGGAGGCGTTGTGTATTGAGTGGCGGAAAGCAACGCCGCACATTGTCTCGTTACCACAGCGAGGAATTGAATAGAATATATTAAAAATATGAAATATTTCGTTTTCCCGATAGAGAATCTTATGGATCGCCTGTTCTGTTCCTTTTGCACTTTCAAAAGTTATGAACTTAATTTTTAAACCTAAAATCAGCTACACTCTGTATCCCGCACACAGCACGGTAGGGAGAGGGAACATAGTGTTAAGATACTCCGTTCCCCATTTTCTGCCTAACCGAAGGAATTTAAATATTATACAAAAATATAAAATATATTATATATACATTTCATAAAAACATAATGTCTACAGCTACAGTAATCTGTGTAACGCGTAAAGTTTGGAGTGCAATAACGTTGGCCCCGTTAAGTACGGTCCGAATATTAAAAGATCAAACGATTGAAACTCGTGATCTGAAGCGCCGTAATGAGCATTAACTTGAACTTTAAATGACATTATAGATATAAGAAAAAGAAATAAAATATCATAAGATTAGAAACAGGAATGACATCAATTTAAAAAAATATAATTTAAACTAAATTTTCTAATTAAGGTATATTAAGTTAGTTATATGAAGTAGGTTGTTCAAAAAATTGTAATCCACCATTTTGTTACGGCGGCCATTTTGATATAACAGCAATATTCATTATATGTAATTTTATTTGTAGGCGCTATTCGTTCATTATGTCATCTAAAAGTAATTTATAATCTATTTTTATTTTACGAGTAATTGAAACGATATCAATATTTTTATAAATTACTTACTAAATAAATTTAATATTTAAACGAACTATGAATTAAATAAACATAATTAATAAAATTTATTGCAATTGCAATTTGAAATTAAGTGGCAAGTTAACACTAGATTCATTCTGCCCGCCTTCTAACATAATATAAATGTAATAGATACGTGAAGTTAAAAAAAATTACATATAGACATATATACATGTGACACTTTGCGAACGTCACAAAGTAAGAAAGGAGAAAAATACAGAAATCCCTTTCAATAGAGGTAAGATTCGCAATTACGGAACTTTATTAGCTGTATTTTGTTCGAGATAAGGACGTTGTGAATGGCCACCATTTACTTCTGATTCAAGGCAAAAATTGGGGTGCTATAATTTTCAAGTTAGGTGTTTTTTTTGACTCTCGTATGTCGTATTAAAAAGATAAGTTAATGATTTTTACATACAAATATACTTATACCATTTTAATTATTCTGGACGAATTGTATTATCATTTAGATAAAAACATATTTCTATCAGCTTCACGCTGTAGCCCGCACACAGCAGGATAGGCAGAAGGAACCTAATGTAACCAGTGTTTTAAACACTCCGTTCCTTATTTTCCGCTGAATTCTGATTGCGTGATGAGTAGACTACGTACCGCGCTTTGTCCTTGTACCGTACTTCGTCTCCTCGAGCAGGGGCACAATACCACTGGTTTCAATATTAATAATTGTTCAAAATCTAGAATAGTCTTCATCAAATCTCGATATATTATTAGCGAATTGGTTTTAGAACTTATAATCTCGATGTGGAAACGAGCCTAACACTTTGAAATATCTACGAGTACTTCAGTTCCGGGTGAAGAATGAGGGATTAGATTTCAATTTTCTGCCTCGGATATGCATTGAGTTGTACAATTGATTGCGGTGCCTATTCGTTGGGTTTCGAGAGGTTTTTTCTTCAATTTATATTAAATACAGCAATGGGAATAATTTAAATAGATTTAATAAAAAAAAACAGCTTCACGCTTTATTCCACGCACAGCACGGTAGGCAGCCCTCCCTCTATCTAACCTAGTGTTAAGACACTCCACATGCCTCATTTCGCTGAAATCTGGACGCCTTGCGTGTTGAGTGGCGGAACTCAACGCCGAGCTTTGCCTCGACACCTGAGCGCCGAAATAAAAATATTAAATATTTAATTTACTCGAATGGGAATCGAACCCACACTCTATTGTATTGACAATCACGCACTTGTTTGCGCCTCGAACTTGTTTGGCCTGCGCCTTCGCTTCTTTAACTTAAAACAACATAAGATATAAATTAGTAAACAATTTTCTCCTTCCCATACATTTGATCCTATAATCTTATGATAGCTAATGTTCTATAAACATAAATTAATCATTAACCAACGCCCCTTCAATACGAGGACTTTGAGCGATCAAAAGCGGTAATTTCCATCTATAATGTGCGGAAATAGGTTACGTATGACGTATTTGTGTTGTTTATCAACACCGTGGATAATGAAGATTTGTTGGTGTCATCAACGTAGCTAAATTATAGTGAATCTAAGTGTTTATATACATAAATGTATTTGAGGCCGTCGTGGTGCAGTTGCACGCGTGGTGTAAGCGCGAAAGGTTGTGGGTTCGAATCCCACTTTAAACAATGGATTCCGCCACTCAATGCCCATAGGATTCGGCGGTTAGTGGCAAATGGAAATGTCTTAATGGAAACGGGTTACCCTACCACTAAATTCTGTGGTTGCCTTAGCCACCAACGAGATAGAACGATTTAAAAAACATTTTAAAATATTTGAACTTATAGTCAGTTTTTATTACCTATGTGTATAAAGAATTTACAGAAAATTCCGTTACGGACGAATTGTGAATATGCTGTAAAATCTCTTTATTACAAGTTCAGTTTAGAATAGCGAACGAGCGAATTCATTTCAATATCAGGTTCTATATAAATTGAAAAGCAACGTTCATTGCATTTATTATTAAAGTATTCTTTATATTTGTAATGAAAAAACTTATAGGGTGAAAAAAAAACTTATAAAGTCAAAAATAACCTGGTGAGGTTATTGGCTGTAAACGCAACGGTTGTGGGTTCAATTCATACTTGGATAATTAATTATTCTAGTAATTTTAATTATTTATTTTAGTTATTTTGAATTAATTATCTTAGTGTTGTCGCTTATTAATATCTATATATGTTTTTTTTAGATAGTTTATAGTTTTTAATTCTTGTCTCTGGACTGAGTTCCACTACTCAATAATGTCAATGCCTTCATCACAGAGTCGGTCGCATAGCGCACAAAACAATACAATTCTGACAAATCAGCTTAAGACGCCACCGAGAAATACTTAAATTCTTATTTATTTTGTGTGTTTGCATTTGTTCATTTTGTTTCATAAGGATTTTATCAGTTCAACTCAGCTGTCCATTAGGGGAGTTCGTGTCACAGAATAAAATATATGAGAGAAGTATTATGTAGATCAAATATGTTTAAAACCAGCATCATGGTCTATCACGCACACAGCTTCCCGCACACGCTAGGTTGCCTCTGTCTACCCGGCAGAGGGAACCTAGTGTAATCCTAGATTCTGGAAGCCTTGCTTCTTGAGTGGAGGAGCGGATGCCGCACTTTACCTCTACTCCAGACCGAAGAAATGAAAATATAAATTTATATAAATATTTCATTTCTTCGAGTGGGCATCGACCCTACAACCAATCGCGTTTACAATCACACTCTCCCTGCGCAACGACAAGCCTCGATAAAATATGTTAATTTATTAATTTTAATATTGAATTTGCATTTTTGAAAATTGCTTGGGTGTCTCTAAATTATCTTACTGTATTCTATTATGTAGTTCATCAGATTGAAATAAATTTGACAAATTAAGAAAATTTTATGAACGTAGTATTTTTATAAACAGTCTACTACCACTAAAGTTATTGCCTCAGACTTGAGAAAAACACTGGGTCTCCTCACTTCGGGAACTCAGTAAGACTTTTATTTTTCAAGTCTGTAATTAACACTGGTGTTGTTAAAATCATCAATGTTATATGATAAAATATTATGTTAGGTCGTTCTAGCGGTAAGTTTATAAGAAAAGAATTTGATACCATTTCTAAAAAATTCAATTCATCTCAAACGTAATACATCAGCAATAAAACTGGTTGTTGTCTTGACGGAATTTTTGGTTTGTTTACTGTTGAATAAACTTACGATTTTTTTAAATAAATACTTAAAATCTTATTTCAATAAAATAAAATAAAATTTTGACATTTAACAATATTTTTTACTTTTTCCAATTATTTTTTTTTATTCAAGCCTGTATATGAGACAAGTGCTAAAGTAAAGACGGAACGCAATGTCGCGTTACCAGAGGGGTCGGACCAACAATTACCACCGTTACAGTCAGATGCTGTCCCTAAAATGCAGTGGCAGTGGGAACCTGAAAACCCACTGCTAAGACACTCCGTTTCCAGATACTTCCATTGTCTACTTTCCGCCGAATTCAGAAACTTAATTCAGTTACAATTGAAGTAAAGGTCTATTTAACTTGTTACCAGAGCGAATAATTGAAAATATTAAATATTTCTTTCTCCCATGAATCGAATTCACAACCCTCATACTTGTCCCCCTGCGCCACGACGGCCTCTAGGCAGACGAGTGGTCAACAAAATTGCTTAGATTATAATTCTATGAATATTACTTATTCCTCATGAGAATTGTAAGCGTATCTTTAAAATTTTAACAAAGTAAAAATGTACCTGACGCGGCTATTAATCAACTGTCAAAGCTATTACAAGTTTCAAACTGTGGCTGAAGGACAAAAAGTTTTCTATTTCACTTACAAATTAATGTTCTTGTTCGAAAGCATTGAGACAATTTTTATGAACAAGTATCGTTTAAATTTTTGGAAATGGAATTTAAATAAAAATCATAATCGGTATTATGCAAATAGCAAAATCTTTGAAACACAACACCTTATCTTTAAGAATCTTTACAACATAATTGATGTACTTATTTAGAAAAGAAAAACTAATAATTTATTTAGCCGATTCAAGCCCCCAATTAAGAAATGTTAAATGTTGTAATTAAGAAAAAATATATTTTTCTTATATAAGAGTTATACATTAAAAAATGTAAAAAATATATATAAAAAAAAATCTTTATTACTACTAAAAGATCTAAAGGACTAAGCTGAATTAAAATGATTATAAGAATTTTGACACGATGGGTACGAAATAAAAGAAAATCACAGCTACTGGTCTTTGGTTAATTAAAATAGGAAGAAAAAAAAACGACTAAAAACGTTTCCTTTTTTGAAGCCAAGCCAATTTTAGTCAATTTAAATAAGATATTGCTTATCATTATCTTTAAGAAAAAGAAAATTTGTTTTTCGGCCAGATTTTGTTATTATTTTTGATTTAAGGACCTAAAATGTAAATTTTATATAACTAAAATTTTTTATTTGTACCTTATTTAGGCAATTTAATTTACGAGCATCTATGGCGCAAAAGGACCGAACGCCATGATTGTAGTTGCGGGACTAGGAAAATTAATTGCTTTCATATCCTCGCTCCATTAAGACAAACTGCAGCGTTGAATTCTGCCATCCGAAACGCATGGTCTCAAATACAGGCGGAAAGCAAAGGAATATTTCCTTTGAACCATAGTGTTAGTCGTTTATAATGTTTATTAGCTTCACGCTTTATCCCGCAAATTACAAATTGTTAGTGTAGTTAAAATATAGGTTTTTACAAAAATATTTGAATTTCAAATTTCTCTGGACGTTTAAATAAATTCGTTTGCGTGACTTGATCTCGTGACTACAAACATTTGTTATATGCAGGCGTAACGCTTATCAGAGTGTCACACGTCCCGGAACACATTTTATACACGTTTATACATTGTTTAGAGCCAAGTCCAGAGTAGACCAGAGTAGACTAAAGTTGGTTTGAACTTTAAAAATATTTGTGATAATATTTTTAAAGTTCTATAGATGGAGGATTTTAGGAAGGAATTAAAAATTTAATTAAATCAGCTTCACACTGTATCCCACTCACAACAGGGTACTCAGAGGGTGTTAAGACACTCTGTTCCCCATTGTCTGCCGAATTCTGGAGGTATTGCGTGTTGAGCATTGTGTGTTGAAAAGAAACACTTCATTAATTTTCTTTCCCGTTTTAATCATTAAAATGAAATAAATTAAAACGGAATTTTAAAATTGCTCTCAAGATAGATCTCCGAGTTGAGAGCGATTTATAAACAGGAGCCTTATGACCCCAGAGCCAATGCAAGCCAGACATTTGTTATTTTATAAAGTCTGAAAGTTTCTGTGCGCATATCGGCAATCAACACCGGTAAGGACTATTAGAGAATGCGGATCTTGGGTGGTAGGTACTTTGGAAGTTATATGGTACCTAATTTTCGTAAAACTACAAAGTTGAGTTTTTAAAATTTTCTTGGCAATAATATTAGAAATGACATTTTCCTTTGCCAGACATTTGCGGCAAGGTTTTAACGCCTTCCTTAGGTTATAGGATAGAATTTGATATTGATATAATCTAAAACAAAATTAAGAAATGCAAAGAATAACTCTAAACTTCACTATTGTCACTAAACAGATTATGTAAAAAATATTTTTATTTATCAAAAATTTAGTTATACACATTATGGAATTCAAATTTTAGAATTTACAATTCAAGATTAAGTTTTTGAATACTTCATTATATCTAAAAGTAGATTTAGTAGTCGTAGAAGATTCTATCTGTTAGTAAATTGAGTGAGAAAATCTATAAAAATCGTCCTATCAGCGTAAAATAGCCCCGCATCAGGAGATTGTGACGGGTAATTAGTTCGCGAGATCCATAGCAGCCATCGCCGGACATATTTCACATGCAATGGATTTTTAATCCACGGTTTTGTGAACGACATTTGTATAATAAGATTTTAATTTTTTTATAAATATATTTAAACTTTATTAATTGAAGGATGTTCAATAATTTATCTACGATTTTTTTCTTATATTTTCTTTTCATTTAGGGATAGACAAGAGAGAGATTATAGTTACGTCACTACGTTCCTTTTTAATAACATAGCAGATGTTGCATCTGAGTGGAGGAAATCAATTTTGTATCAATCAATGGATGTTGCTGATATTAATATTCACATCCGTAGTTACCGTAAAGGGTAAATAACTAAATAGGGTAGCTAAATTTCCGTATAGGGTAGGTACTAAAAATACTATTGCACAGGAAAAATTAAAAAAATAAAAATAAAAAATCACTATTTAATATGGTGGCGCCTGCATAGAAAGATATTGTTTTCAAGAGTGACAAACGGAATCTGCATACGGTCGAGTAAAATATGACGCAGATTTGGCGGCTCTGGGATCTTGGGCTATATTTATACATGAGCAAAATCGACGACGATATTATACTATAAAGTTTTCTATACTCTAGTCTTGATTTGTTCTCTACCAAATTAAACACGTAGTGAAAAGATTCCTTTAACTCTGGATTTGAATTGGAAACTCGGGACTGTATTTAACATGCAAATATTTTTTCCTATCTTCTGAGATTAGCTGATCCAACCGTAAAAATATTTATTTTTATAACATATGCATAATATACGTACTTATACTAATCATTCAAGAAGAAATTAAACGTTTATTATTATTAATTATATTGGGTGTTCACCAAATGTGAAATGTCGAGCTCCAAATATCCTATTTGAGTACAAAGTTAGTTCTGGGTCTGAGCTAGCAGCGTTGAGTAGAATGTAAATTCAAATATAATACATATCATTAACTCTTGACAGGTAATTAAGTAAAGTATGCAAGCATGCTATGTGAAAATAATTTGTGTATTTTTTACCCATCAGTTGCCATACGCCCCATTTTTTATGTCGCAATTTTTTTTACTACAATTCTTAAAATGTTATTATTTACGTACATCATTATTTATTTATATACAAAATTATTACAATTCTAATAATGAACGAGTCATAGGAGCGTGCGATTGTAAACGCCACTGATGGTGGGATCGATTCCCACTCGAGGAAATAAAATATTTAATATTATGAACAAGGGAAAGTGTCATAATCGGCACGGAGTGTTCTTTCTGCCTACCCTGCTGTGCGGGATAAAAAATAGATACTAATAATCTTTTCTATGGTTCGTAGTTCGATTCATGCATTGATTAATAAATAATATTAATACGAAAAGTGATTTAGATCCCATTTTATATATTTAATTTGAAACCGTACTCTATTAAATATCTTAATAGAAAAGAAAAGAAAATTTTAAAGAAATATAAAATATAAATTTATATAATAAGGTAATTTATTAATTTGATCTAAAGTTACACAATGTTTTTTAGGTTCAGGGCAGGGTAGGCACAGAAAAGATAGTGTCAAGACGCTCCCTTCAGCCGGATTGTGGCATTAAGTATTGAGTGACGGAACTCGACGCCGCACCTAACACAATTCTCAAAAAGTAAACCTAATCAAACGTAACAATACTTATTTCAACATTGCAACATTTATATCAGGATTGGTTGTAAGATTTGTCGCTTGATTCGATTTAGCCAATTTGCCAAGTAAATTTGGGACCATTGCAAAGTAAACAGAGCGTCGGAGCTACAAAATTAAGTTTATACAGGATATTTCGAATATCAAATAGTGTTTGCAAAAATTGCGTCAGAAAATATTTAGACGGGTTAACATGTTTGCTATAGTATCTTGTATACGAGTATGTATCTTTATATAGGTACAAGTTAAGCATCATTGTGGCACAGTGGCTAAGTATGTATATTATGGTTCTTGGATCAAATACAAATGTGGGAGCATTATACCATATACCTATATACCATATGCTTTAGCTTCACGCTCTATCCCACATATAGCAGGGTATGCATAGGGTAAAAAACACTCCGCTCTCCACTTTCCATTTTGATTTGCCTTTATTCTTTAGCTTCACTTTTTCCCGCTGAATACTTAGGCGTTGCGCACTAAATGGTTATTGTTATGTATGCATCCTTAATTTCCATTACCTTTAAATTACAATTAAAAATACGTATGTAATATTTTTAGTTCTGATTATTATTATAAAAAAGAGTATAGAACATTATTCCAATGATTTCATTAATCCAAAATACAAGCAGAAACTGATTTTTAAAATCCTATGTATGTACTCGTATGTAGGTATAAAGCAAAATGTAATTAATAGTATCAACATATATGAGGCCGTCATGGCGCAGCGGTACAAGAGTGTGACTGTAACGGTTGTGGGTTCGATCCCCACTCGAGGAAGTGAAATATTTATTTACGTTTATATTTCCACGCTATGGTGTCAAGGCAAAATGCGGCGTTGATTTCTGCCACTCAACACGCAATGCCTCCAAAAGTCAGCAGAAAGTGGGGAACGTGGGCAGTGTCTTAACACTAGGTTCCCTTTGCCTACCCTACTTATAAAGATTTAATTTTAAGTCTGTGTGTAATAATATTTTGAATTTCTACTTATATTAATTCTTGTTATGTTTTTAAATCGTATTTGTATGCAATCTATTTTTTTTTGGTATAATATTTTCTATATTCTGTTCTGGTTGACGCTAAGGCCAAACTTAAGGTTAACTAGAGGGGAAACAAAAATATCTAGATATTAACCCAAAAAGAAATAACTTATATAGCAATAGCACTAGGCAAATAAAAACATACATCACAAAAAATAATATTATACATACATCACTAGTTAGTTATAGACAACAAAATGACGATTAAATTCTGACTGCATGAATACAATTATTTGATCAAAATAAAAAAGTTCTAACAGTGCATGCTTACTTATTTTTGTGTTATTTTGTATATAAATGAAGTGGCCGCCACAGCGCACCGGAACAATCTCACCAGGGGTAGTCAATTATTTTCTTTTTGCGCTCTCTTAATAAGATAATTCTTTTAATTCAGCTGTTCGACGCAGTGGCTTGTCACTAGTTTCTCTCTACCTACCCTGCTACGTGTAGCGTGTAGATATAAAAAAAAGAAAAAAGTATAGATGACAACTCAAGAACACTTTAAAAAATTTAAAAAGGGAAGTGAAAATAACTTATAAATAACTTATAAATAAACAAAAAGCCAGTAAAAATACAAAGCAAAATAATCAAACTGAATGTCAGTAAAACGCAAATTAATACAAAAATGAATACGAAATCGGTATGCTGTAAGTCAGATGCAATATTCAAATAAATTAAAAAATAATATTTAACTAGTGAAAAGGCACTCTACATTTATTGGTGGGGAGTGGGTCGTTCGTGTATTCAGAATGACTGCAATGTTTTAACTTTAAATAGCTACGATTGATTTATGTATTAACATTGACGTTTCTCTGTTGTATTAAGCTTATTGCAAATTCTGTTTTTGACTGGAATACTTGAGCTGCCCTACAATCCTAAAATTGGTACGGAACCCTCACTATGCCAGTCCTTCTTGCACTTGACTGGCCTTTTTGTTACAACATTACAATAATCTATTCATTAATATTTTTATAGTAAGTAAGTAAATGCGATTGAATATTCGGATATAACTGCAACATAATGCACATTTATTAACAAGTATATAATTTGTTTTAGAATCTCCACCACGTAACAAAAATAATGTGCATACATTAGTATCGTAAAAGTATCGATGTATTATTTTTATCGATATTTCATAACTTATAATTATTTACTTTTAAAGTTTATATTTTTTTTATAAATAAATAAATCAACTGTATCTCGTATACAGCAAGATAGGCAGAGGGAACTTAGTGTTAAGAAAGTGGGGAAACTTTCTAGTATCCAACACATAGCAGGATGGTCAGAAGGAAACTTTGAATTCACGTTTTGCCTCATTACCAGAGCGAAGTAAATGAAAATATTACATATCTAATTTTCTCAAATGGTAATCGAACCTGTCCACACACATGTCCCCACGCGCCACGACTGGCCTCAAAAAGTTTACTTAGAAAATGTTCTTAAATAATGAAAAATTTTTAGCTTTTGCCTTTTTTTTTACACTGTACGTTAGAACCACTTAAAGAAACTTCAAAGGGAAAGTGGATAAACTAGACCTACAATTTAGATATTGAGTCAACTAAGACAAAGGCATGGTTCCTCTTTACTCACTCAATAGGGTGAGAGCTTTAGAGCAAAACTAACTTTAGATACTTTCAAAGTTTTCAACTGATAAGTATGAAGTCCCGGAATTAGAATTGTGAATAAGATTCGGTTCAAGATAATTCTGACAACCTTCGAAAGCTAGAAATATGTAAATTAATAGTTATCGAAACTTTGCAACAGACCGTGGAAATTGTAAGAATAATATTTTAGTACGGATAGAAGAACATAATCAAAAGATGAACGCCGTCGTGGCGCAATGGCACAGCTTCAGCGCTACTGTAATTGCGATGGCTGTGGGCTCGATTGCCACTCGGGAAAAGTAATTTTTGTCGTAAGCATTTATATTCAACAAAAACTATATATATATATATATATATATATATATATATATATATAATCCGGGAAGAATATTTTTAAAACTGAAATTATTCGCTTCATTCGCATTTTTCAATATATTTCATTCGAATATGTATTGCAGTTACAGTCTGCGTTGGACAGTTACTTGCATTTGTGTTTTCAATAAATCTTCTTATCTTGAATTTTCATTTAAAATGCAATGAAATGTGGGAGATATTAAGTTGAAATTTTGTAATATTATGCTTTAAAAAGATACAGTGTATTTTAATTTAGTTTTTTGTCTCTATCATATAAATGTGTTATTATATGATAGAGACCGAATGTAGATTTGAAAATTTGAGTGTTATATTTAATGATACATTATTTTCTTGTAAAAGTATAGTAAACTTAGCCATTGTATAATTAGAAGTTTTAAAATAAGTTTTAAAAATTACCACCAGGTGTTATTGCTTGAGTAACATCTCCTGGAGACGGTTATTCTAGTGGGTACCTACAGGCCTCAGTACTTATCCATTTCACCCCCACGTATGTTCAGCGATTTTCAGTGAACAGTAGATATTAGGGAGTTCATGATTTATTGGGAAACATTGGAATCATTAGGCCCAATTGTTGGGTTTTTTGAATATAACTCAATAACAGGTCTTTCGTATCGTACTCTATCGTAGTCTATCGTACTCTGTCGTACTAATTTCGAATTTCCTCCAATGGATATCGCACCTACAACCTATCATATTTACCCCTACCCCCTTTTACCCCTATAGTTCTCCTTATTTCTCTATAGTTTTCCTTATTACAAATTTAAATTTTTTATAATTATAACTATATTTGTAAGATGTTTTTTGTAATACGAATGAAATTTTAAGATATTGTTCTTCACATGTACTTATATATTTGTAGTTTTTAAATTTTACGCTACAAAAACATTTACGCGCCAAATATTTTTCTACATATTATGAAAGTTAATATTAACTATCACACAAGTGCATTACAAAAGTCACGGCCTGTATGTACTCGGACATCTTCACAATATCAAAATATTTGTACTCTACAAATATTGTTCGACTACAATTTACTAGGGAGATATGCAAATATCGACACAAATCGATTTAAGTACAGTCAATTCTCGTAATAAGAATATCTTCTTATTACGTGATTCTTATTACGTAATAACAATCCATTCTTGTGTTGTATGTACTGTTTTATGATTTAAGTATATTTTTAAGAAATTCCCTGCGGTTTAAGGTCCAAATCGACCTCATTCAGACTTCACACAGTGCAGCTGTTTCCACTCAACCATACTTACGATAAAGACAAATATAGTTTTCTGTATTTCTGAGAAGCATCATTAAAGAACTCATTATAATGAAAAAATATTGAGGTCGATATAAGCCTCAAGTGCATAAAAAAATTATATACCTTCCTAACAGCAGTTAACTATACTTTTATTAGGTATATATAGGTAATTGGCTGTCGCTAGTTTTAAATATAGTAGAAATATATGTATTTTAAATAATCTAAATCGATAGTATAACAAATAAGACCATTCCCTAAATTATTAACTTCGGTGAGGCTTAAGGTCTATGTCGACCTAAAATATTTTGGATATTTTCTCTAAAACCAATTGTCAGAACTCAAGGCCAAGCTAGATATAGTTGAAACAAAACCACATAAGTAAAAGGAACAAAAACAAAACATCGTGTCACGTTCTAGTCTAGGTTACAACACATTTATTAAACCGTTAAACCATTAGACCGAAAAGGCCTCAATTGCTTGCTGACAGTTCTTAAAATATGCCCCGCACCTTATGAATGGATAAAATTTTAGAGAATATTTTTTACAAATATCAGTAGTTTTTAAAAATGACTTATAGATAAAAATCACTATATATTCAGTCAGGCTATATATTCCAATTTTCAATAATCAGATTTTCTCCAAGAAAACACAAATTCTCAAACATCTCCTAAATCTGTCAAAATTACTGACCCTATATGGGCGT
>DWGR01002184.1:0-14215 GCA_018247715.1 Heliconius burneyi
GTTTCGATTCCGACTCGACGAAATGAAATATTGAATATTTTCATTTCTTCGATGAATAGAGATAAAAAATGAAAGAATCCATAAAAAATGCTTTTATTATCGTGGATTCTAGTACCAAAGGACTTAACTATAAACTTGACTGATAATAGATGATAGCGTTTGGCGCTTCGTTGTTTCTGGCTATCCTGCTAAGGTTTATCCTTATATTTTTTGCGAGAAGCTAAAAAACTACTAAAATATACAAAAATTAAATTAGAATTTTGAATAATATTTTAGTTATTGCTTGAAATATTTAGTATAGATGATATGTTTTTATATTATTTTTTATTTCACGTACGTATTTACTTATTTTGTAACAAAATTCATCGGATTACAAAAAAATGGATAAGATTGAAAAAAAAATGGAAAATGGATAATTTATTAACGCCGCCATGGCGCAGGGGCTCAGACGATCGAGGGATATTAGATAGATATGAAATATTTAAAATTTTCTTTATTTTCGCTTTTTTTAAGTCAGAAATCTGTCTATCTGTCTTTACGTAGGAAAGAATCCTTCTTTCCTACGTTTTTTCGTTAAGAAGTTTTTTTCCTACTTAACATTAGGTTCCCACTACGGAACGGAGCGCAAAAAAATCAAATAACTATAATTTATGTTTACCTATATATTTTTTTAACGTCTAGGCTATCGTGGTACAGTCGGACAGTATATAACTGTAAACGTGATGGTTGTGGGTTCAATACCCACTCGGGAAAATGTAGGATAAGGCGTGAGTAACCTAGAAGTAATACTTTTACATCAAATTTAAATTCACTATATTATGATTATAAATGTTTAGCCTATATGTATAATGACCTTTTATCAAGGGACCAAAGCGTTTTCATTTACTCTGTTTTCTCTCTCTTACTCTCTCTCTTATTACTACAAAAATACTACTAAAAGCAGGCTTAATACATAAGATTTTCTACGGTAAGAATTACTATAAGGTAAAATTATATCTAAGATAAAATATAAATAATTCAGCTCTCTGTTTACGTCGCAAGCCTAGGCTTGAGTCTCGCAAGGGGCGCCCTTGTCGCCGATGACGTCCTTTCATACAGCCGTGTAGTGATCATGATTCGAGTGGGCCGCTAGTCTCTCTAATAAACGTAGGAGCAATTTACGATATACAGAGTGTTTCTGTCAGCACCACTTTAAATGAAACCACAGTTTTAACTACTGTATTGGCGATAGAGTTCAAAGTTGTTTTACTTTAAGATGATATCTTGATTAATTTCTTTAGGTATGGGTTTGAAAGTTTTTACCCTATATAGTGTAAACGCAAATCTGTAACCAGCATACAGATAGAGCTACATACACTAAGATAATTTATTTAACACATCGCGGTTGGAATACAAGTGCTCTATATAACATAAGCGATAGGTATGGCATACCAGAATTATACAGATCGCCGATAACATTTATATTGCATATATAAATAATGCATTTTCAATAAAGTTGTAGTAGTAATATCTAATAATATATCATTCAACACATTATACGAGTATGGTATGCATTTCAAATAAATATTTAATCAACTACGTGCTCAAAAGCCGCAACTTTAACGTTCAAACATTGAACGTGTTTCAAGCTACATTCGCAAAAAGATATTTAACATGTAGAAACAGTCGTGGTGCAGTGGTAAAACGCATGCCTGTAAACGCGAAGGTTTTGGATTTGATTTTCCTTCGGAGGATTAAAACATTTCGTCACTCGATAAAATGACAAAGCGCAGTGTTGAGTTTCTCCACTCAACACGCAATATCTCTATAATTCGACGGAAAGTGGCAAAGGGTGGATCTAAATAAAAACCGTAAAAAAGCGTGAAGCTAAACTAAATATATATATATATATGTAAATAGTCAATTCATCTCTAATCCATTCTTTCTTCATAAGAACGTATGGACCAGTGAGCTTAGACGGTTTCCAAGAGGTGCAGTATCAATTCTCTGGCAAATATTTTACGCAAATCCCGCATATGGCAGGATAGGCGAGGTCTTAGTGTTAAGAGACTGTCTCGATTTTTTACCCATTTTGAGAAAGAGAGTTGAGTGGCGGAGCTTAACACAATTTTTAGTCTTATTTCTCACCACGTAATTGGTTCTTTTTTTAACAGATTGGTATTTCGTTTTCGCACGGAGTAAAATATTAAATACCTGGTTTCATAAATAAATAGATAGAGATTGAAGGGAAGTGAGTTACGAGTGGCCTATCAATGGCGTAGGTTGTATTTTTCAAAACGAAAGGCGGAGCAAAAAATCCATTATAATTTAGTAAAAAATCTACTTTCATTCCACAAATATATTTAATAACAACAACACAACACAGCTTCACGCTTTACCAGTTGCGGGGTAGTGTGAGAGAACGGAGTGCCAAACGCTACGGTCTCTATACACCTCTCTCGCCTCGTCCACTGTTATCAACTTCATCATACATGCCCTCGTATACATTTAATTATAACCAGTTTTAGAATAAATTGCTTATTTTCAATTTATTTCAATAATAGTAGCTATATATTTCAAGGACAAGGCCGAGTCTTAATATGGTACAGTATACAGAATACCAGGGAAATGAAAATATTCTATACTAGTTCCTTTTAGGAGTAGTCTTGTATGGAATAATACTTTAAAATTGTGAAAAATATTCTGACATTAATATAAAATATTCATTGCGCTCGCGCCTTCGCCCGCTAGATGTACATAATAATTTATTTACTAAGCTTAATTACATTTTCTTTCTATGTGACTTCAACGACAATATGCGTATTTTAAAAACTAAAGTTTCAGCTGCTTCAGTAATAAGAATACGTATTTTGTAGCAACTTCGTCGGCTCAAATATTTTATATTAATGTAACTTTTATATCTATAATCGATTTAAATAAAACATGCACCTCGACAACAACTTTTTTCAATCAATTTGGTAATTAAACAAATATTGACATTGAAAAAATGTATCGTCCTACAATAATTGATTTAGTAATTATGAATTTAATTATTATTTCATAATAGATGTACATTATTGTATTATAGACAACATAACATAACTGTATGACAATAATAAAAGAGAGGACGAATTCAAATCTATATATATAACAAAACAGTAAAAATATTTTGTCTGTACATTTAATATTTTTGACTAAAATGGATAGAGGGACACATAAAAAGTATAATAGAAAACAAAAATATATTTTTTAAATTTATTGTCTTTCTGTCTGTATGTATGGTCACGCTAATCTTCGAAAGTACTGAACCGATTTACTTCAAACTTTCACCAATTACTTTGTTTTAAATCAAATTAACATCTTAAGTTTGTTTCATCAAAATCGGTTCCTTAAAAAAACATCGGCATTTTGAATGAACTCAAGGCATGAGTTTGCCTGCAAATATAAAGCAATCCATACTTATAATATATCTGTATTTGTTTGTATATAAATCTGTTTTTTTAACCGACTTTCAGAACAAGGAGGAGGTTCTCAATTAAATATTTAAATATCGATTCGATACATATTCGATTCATAAAATTATTATGATTTCGATATTGGATTATTCGATTCGATTTGGGTAATCTTTGTAATACGCAATCAATACATTTATTTCACAAAGAATATAATAAATCCTTACCCAAATCAATAATTTAACTACAATTTTAAGGCGACAAATTTAAGGCTGTATCCGAATGAGTAAATTAAATTAGTCATTGACATCAACACATCATGACTGTCAGACGTCAATCTCAGACGTCAAACAAATTATGATCAAGTATTTCAAGCGGGCGAAGCCGCTGGCAGGCCGCTAGTAATACAATAAAGATAAAAAAATATAAAATAATGGCTTACTAATTAAATAATAATATGTATCTATCGTTTTCATATCAATTATATTCAAAAGATAATTGATATGAAAACTGTACGTTAGTAGCGTAACAGGTATAATAAAGTAATATAATTTATTACATGATAAAATAGGCACCAGCCGTCCCGTCGTGTCGCAGTGGATCAAGCGTGAGACTGTAGACACAACGGTTATGAGTTCGATTCCCACTCTAGTAACAAGGTGAACCGAGGTGTTGAGTTCCGCTACTCAACACACGATGTCTCGATGCCGAACAGTGATGAACGGAGTGTGTCAACAATAGTTTCCCCCTGCCTACTCTGTTAAATGCAGGATACAGCGAAAGTATGTATTTTTATTGATGCTGTTGTATAAGTATTCTTTTTTAGCAGCGGGGGTAAGTTCCCTAGTGTTAGGACACTCCGTTTACCGTTTTCCAATTAATTGAGTTGAGTGGCGTACCATATCATTTCGTATTACTAAAACGGTGGCATGAGAATACTCATAACTCGAATAGAAATTAAACTCGAAACGGCCACGTGTCTAGTCAAACATTATACTACGGTAGAATTATACAGATATCTACTAATAATTCTTCACAGAGTTGTATGTCGATAAGTTATACAAATGAATATTATAAGTGTTTATCTAATTTGTCACGTCGTTATTATGTTAATAGTTTTGTGATACTTATTAGAATAACGAGAGCAGTCACTATCATGCGTTAAATATGCATTGATACTCAATACGATAACGCACAATCGAATTTATCCCCTACGCTAGTAGGGGAGCATTAATACAGGATTTCTGGAAATTATATCAGGAACAGGAAAAAACCGAAAAAAAAACTAATTTCCCATTGTTAATTTTAAATTCCCCAGGAACAGAGTAGCGGGCTACGACTAGTGTTAAGACACTCTCATCCTATTATGACACTTCAGTCACCCACTTTCCGCTGAATTCTGAAGGGATTGCATGATGAGTATCGTATCGGAAATAAACGCCACGTCAGACACCAGAGCGAAGAAATTTAATCCTGTCGCATTTTCAGTTACACTCTTGTGCCCCACTTGTGCACCACGTATAGCCTCATTATAATAATTATATAAACCGGAAATTAAATTGATAATGTCATTATAGTAAACAAAATTATAAAAAAATGTAAATTTAAATGGCGACAAGTTTTTTTATAGCTTTAATTATAAAAAGCGAACTAGTTTTGTCAATAGCGCTATCAATTATGATAATAATAACCTACATAAATATTATAGAGATAAAGTGTTTGACTAAAGACACTAAACTCAGGAACGTCTGGTCTGTTTTAAAGAATTCTTTTTGTGTTGGAGTCCATTTATCGAAGAAAACTCGATCGAGATCGAAGAAGATAACCTGTGGCTATACTACACGTACAATCATGAGACGATTAACGTGAGTTAATCGTCCTTAGTGCGGTTATAGATACTTTAGATACTTAGATGATACGCTATTCTGAAAAATGTGATTAATAAGCGTTACAACTTTACAAAGTGTCAAAGTGTATAATTACGAGTATCTCGTTATCTTTACTTATAATAA
Organism: Heliconius burneyi; assembly: GCA_018247715.1. Taxonomy (NCBI): domain Eukaryota; kingdom Metazoa; phylum Arthropoda; class Insecta; order Lepidoptera; family Nymphalidae; genus Heliconius; species Heliconius burneyi. The sequence goes on from DWGR01002184.1 coordinate 5,444, forward strand.
AAGAGTAAAAGTATTTTGTCTGTACATTTAGTATTTTTGACTGAAATGAATAGAGGAACTTAATCCACCAATCTTTCTTTTCGCATAATGTCGTTTTTGCGAAAAGCTTTCTGTAACTTCAAATGGGACTGATATATTTTCCCTCGTCAACAACTTTTCTGAGATTTACCAATTGCAGTGGCAAAACTGTATCGCAGCCTGTACGGATGGAGCACCAGCAATGATAGGACCTCGCATAGGCTTTTGTGCCAAAGTCAAGGAACGAAATCCAGATGTATATAACTGTATTTCTCAAAATGTACATTTTGAGATGTACATTTTGAGAAATAGAGCTTACCACTAGGTTCCCAATGCCTACCCTGCTGTGTGCAGGATACAGCGTAAAGCTGTATTTTTATTTTATTATACATATTTTACTTTTAATATTTACCAGAAAGTCCAATAAGAAACTTCGTGGTTAAACAACTTTCACAAACTTTCTGTTACTTATGTTAAGCTTATTGTCCTTTGTAAGTAAATAAATAGATAAGTAAGTAAATATCTAAACCTGCTAGAAGGTAGGGTGTCCAAATAAGTATTTTTAGGAAGAACAATATCATGCCAACCTGTCGATTTCTTCGAGTGAAGCTAAACCTAATTGATATTTACTTGTAACCAAATATCATGTAAATGATATTTTGAATTAGAAATATATTGTGACAATAAGGTATCCGGAAATTGTAAATAAAACAAAAGTTTTAATTTATACATCAATATTTATTTTGTCGCCTCAAATTAGGCCCCATTTGATGCAATACATTTATGCCAACGCTTCTTACAATCTTCGAAACATGTTTTATAAGCACTTTCCGGGATCTTCTTTAGCTCACGCGGCGAATTCACTTTTGTCTTCAAATGACTCATAATGGTGTCCTCGGAGTGGCGATTTGAGTTTAGGGGACAGGAAAAAGTCGGTCGGAGCTAGGTCTGGTGAGTACGGTGGTTGATATTTAAACGATGATATTTATCGAGTTTTTGGTCTTAAATTCGGTCACGACGTGAGCTCGATACGATGGTGCATTATCGCCAAGTCTACCAGCGACCTTTCTCATGTCCAAAATGTCAACCAAAATCAAACGAATCGACTCTCCAGAGATGTTAAGATCTTGTGCTAACTCTCTTATACTGGTATGATGATTTTCGAGCACAGTTTTCCCCACAATTTCAATGTTTTCATCGGTTGAAGAGGTTGAAGGTCGTCCGGAACGAAACAAATCTTCAACGTCGGTACGGCCGTTCTTGAACGCTATGTACCAATCATAAGCTTGTGTTTTTGATAAAATTGATTTACCGTAAGCCTCTCCTAATATTTTCAACACTTCCGTACACGAAATTTGGTGTGCTTACTAAACTGAGTGCTGTCAGCAAACTAGCTGCCAAATCGCGTTTGCCAGACTCCAAAATGGAGGTCATTAGTCTGTTATATATGTAAATAATAGGTATTATTAGAATTGAATAGTATTTGTATGATCATTTATTTAAGCTTCCCAAGCGCGTTTACTGATCTTTGTGTTTTGTATGTTTGCATGGTTCACAAATTTCTCTGTAACCAAAAGGATATATATTTTTAATTAAAATCAGGTATAAAATTAATTTCATTGTCAGACCAATCAACTATTGAGCTGAGCGAAGCGAAGCTCTTACTGGTCTGTGTTTCGTTGTGATGCTATTCCTCCTAAACCTACAGCTCTGAAATTTTGCAGGAACGTTGTGGACGATACGGTGATTACCCAGCGAAGTAGTTTGGAGATAATTACAATTGTAGTTTTTAAGTATGCGGTCAAAATGTGTCCCATAGAGTTGAGCTGGGGAACGTTTTGAAATTGAAACGTACAGATTGAACTTTGACTAACCTTATCCAGCGCGTGCGGACAAAATCTGACAAAAATTTTGCGTCGACCCGCCGTGCACAGTATTTGGCGGATCCGAGTAAAAAACGGTTAAGTAGTTTTAAGATATAGGTATCCACACATGTATAATATTCATTAATATATAAATTATAATATATATTAACCATAATATTCATTTGTATTGGTCATTTGCATTGCAGGTATTTGTAATTGGTAATTTTTTTAAAAGTACCTACATATCTTAGCTTTGTTTTCAAGTTCCTAATGATCACATTGAAATTGCAATTAACTTATTTTATTGCATTGTAAAGAAGTTTGTTATGCAATTAGTTTTAAATGTAACATAAATTTTTTTATAATGCAACATAATTTCAAGTTAAGTTAAGTTCATTGTCCTGTATTCAAAATAAAATGAATGAAATAAATATTTAAGATTACTGAAATATAAATTTTAGCGGTAGCTGGTCACCCTGATTCACACCGGTATTTATATTTAATATCAGACCCCAGATGTCAATTTTTTATTGCTGCTGTGCTCTATATATAAATTATGCTCAGAAGTGGAAACTGAATCTACGCAAACAAACCGGCTAGCCTTGAATTTGGACTAAAATGAATATATTAGACACCAAACCGTCACAAGCTTAAATATCATCCATACCACCTCGCGTATCGAGGTGGTATGGATAATATGCACTCCATTGTGCGGTTTCGTAGGAATTTCCTTCGACGCACCATGGAACTGTTGAATGGCCTAACCGCGGCAGTGTTTCCAAGTCGATATGACGTGGGTACCTACAAGAAGCGTGTCTCTCCACCTTAAAGGCCGGCAACGCACCTGCACTCTTCTGGTGTTGCACGGGGTCGTGAGCAGCGGTGATCACTTACTTTCAGGTGACCCGTACGCTCATTTGCCTTTTCCTTCTCCCATAAAAAAAAGACTAAGGTGACCACTGCCGTACACTGAAGGGTACAAAAGCTAAATTCAGAAGAGATGCAATATGTCCAGAAAAATAGGTACTTGGGTTTTGCTTGCTGGTGGCTTTTTTCGTAACGTTTCTCCGACCTCCAGAATCCAAAATCATTTTCAAAATTGGGTTGTACGTAGGGAACGGATACTAGATTCCCTCTGTTTACCCAGCTAAATGCGTGATATAGCGTGAATCTAAATAAGCAGCTACAATTAAGACTTTCCCTTCGCAATATTCCGCTCATTTCTAAAATATAACAAGTAACTACGTAAGTTCTGAGTAACATAAAATAAATATTAAATATCTGCCGGTAACGTAAAATATATTTTCACCTCACAGTCTTTGCATTGTATTTGTATTCGTTTTAATACTTTGTAAGATTTCAACTTCAGATAATTTTGTTTGCAAAGGCAAGAAAAAGTGCTTTAAAACTGTTTTTATCTTATGCGTTGTCTTATGTACTTTTATTTTTTTTCATATTCATACCAGCTTGCCGCGTGCGGCTTCGCTGGTTATTTTAAGTAATTTGATATTTCGGTTTTTAATTTTTTTCATAGTAATTTGAACCATGAATTCCGGGATAAAACCTAAATAGCCTAGGGTCTGGATGTTTCTTCAGGCAGATAGATTGGAGGGAGTCTATCTGCCTGAAGAAACATCCCGGAATAATGGTTTTTAGCAGAATTGACTTTGCTATCTTTTTATTATCTATATATGGGGTACCATAATTTTTCCAATTTAAATTTTTGCTTCGAGTTAAAATTGAATCATACACCCACATAGAAATATTACGTATCGATAGCACAATCATTAATTATATATGAGTTACAATATTATGTATGGGGGACATAGACGCATTGTAAATAGGAATAAATAAATAAATTATCTAATAAATTTGCAGTTTCATTTATTTATGAACTGATTTTAACTTGATTGTTAATTAATAATTCTATCATATTAATATTTTATCATAATATAAGGATTCTTATTAACAGTCTTACTAGATTCTTAGTAGGTACTGTGTTCTTATTGTATTTTTATTTTACGAGATATAACTTTTAGACGGAGGTATTTTTTTTAGTCTAATGAAAAATTATAAAAATAAAAATAGCCCATATTAAACGAAATTATTATAAAAGTTATAAACTAATGAACTAAAAAAATAATAACTTTTGAGAAATGTTTTTAAGCTCCTATATCTATATGTATATATAGATATATATTATAAATTTATAAAGAAAATAATCTACCAGGGATCGAACCTACGACTCTTGTTCGGCTTCCAAGAGATTTTTTGCTTTGGCAATAAAACTCAAACAGTAGGTCGTAACTCTACGATCAGATACAACGTGAACAAAAATCGTTTATATATATTTTTTCATTACAGTTAACTTGGCTGTCCTTACAACCGGAGCTAGTTTGTCTTGGCCTTCACCTGCACTAGTAAAATTACGGAATGCCACAGAGACACCTCTACCAAGACCCATTACTGAGGAAGAGGGCTCTTGGATTGTATCTGGAGGGTACTTGATAGCAACATTTAGTAAGTGAATATATTTTTAAGCATCATCCTATATTTCGTACATAGTACATGGTACGGAGAGGAAATCTGGAAACCTGTTGTTTAAACACTCTCTCCCAAATGAGACATTTCTGTTTCATTTATGAGACATTCGCCAAATTCTCGAGAGAATGGAACCCCAAGCAGTCGCGTATACAGACAGTTGCGCGCTTGTACTCTTGTACCACGACGGGCTTTTTAATTATCACTATTGTATTGTTTTTATTATATTTCTTAATATTTGATAAATTTTATTTTTTAAAGTTTTTTTTCTTGTTCTTCTCTCGGAGATCTCTCACATAAATGCAAAGCTCAGCTTATGCTTCGTGGACTGTCTTCGACATTGGACATGATCATTATTATTTGTTCCGCCTATTCTGTTTGTCTATTTTTGGTTTATACCTAGCATCTTACCTCTCTTAAAGCTTCCAGCTCCACCATCATAGGATTTGGCGTGTTAGTGTGTGATATAAAAATTTACTTTATTATAACATCGTTTTTAATGCGTTAACACTCTCTAGCAAAATATTAATTTCAACCAAGTTTTGTCAAAATATCAGTGACAGTATTTAGTGAATAGTATAATATGGTGATTGTACAAAATGTTCTAAAGATGACTTATAACCTCCCTCTCTCTCTTTCGTAAATTAATCCATCTGGATACTACATTGTCGTAGAACATCAATTACTTCTGAAAGCCAGTGACAATCATAACCTTTGGTTTTCTACGGTTTTCAACATAGATTGAGAAATATCATTTCAATGACTCGTCTGTCATTGGCGATTACTTTGTCAATCAGGCCTTGATCGGAATAATACGGTGCAACACCTGGAGAGTACTGCGTTCGGGGCAGGGCTTCCAATTTTTACATTCCATATTGCCATGCTCCAAAATCACATTTTCCCATCTCTCGCAGAATTGCGAATTTTTCAATCGTCTTTCAATCCTCGGCTCAAAAGATTGAGTTTGATATCGATCACCTGTGATTGTCAGCTAGTTTTAGTAGCTCTACTCTATAATCTACTGCATTCTAAGCCGAGCTGGTCTATCCAAATACAGCCTTGTCTTGAGCCTTCTTCAACATGAAAATCACCGTTCATAAAACGATGATGCCACTCACGAAACGTTTTTTAGTAATAGTGGCCATAAGTGGGTATATAAGATCATTTGATATGCCTTAACCGAAGATTTCTTCATATTCAAGCGATAATATCTTAATGGTACTGATATAAAACAACCATCTACAACAAATCTTTAAAGAATTGAAGGTGCCAATAACAAAGTCGTACACCTTTATTATTCTTTCTTATTATTTGGGATAATTTATAAAATTTTAAAAATGTTTTACTACTAAATTATTCTAAAAAATATTCTATTTTCAATAAAAAAAATATTCACAGATCCCGGTGAAAAGTGGGGAACGAAATGTTTTAACACTGGGTTTCCTCTGCCTACCCTACCCTCTAACCTGGGGAACCTAGTCTAAAGACACTTCGTTCTCCACTTTTCACCGAGTTCTGGAGGCATCGCGTGTTGAATGTAAGACACAACGCTGCTCTTTGCCTCGTCACCAAGAGCGAAGAAATGAAAATATAAATGTAAATAAATATTTAATTTCCTCCAGTGGGGATTGAACCCACAAACGTCGCGTTACAGCCAAACCCTTGTGCCACTGCATCACGACGGCCTGAAATAAAAAAATAATTATTTGTATTATTATTTCAGCTAACATTATAGGTGGTATGTTCGTTGATACAATAGGACGGAAGAATTGTGTTTTGATGACAGCAGTACCAAAAGTTGTGATGGCAATAGTATTAATATTTGCTAACGAAGTATGGATTTTTATTCTGTGCAGAGTAATTATGACTGTAGCTGACGCTTTTGTGTTAGCTGTTGTACCGATATACGCTTCTGAGATAGCTAGTGTAAGTATTTGATAATATATAGATTTCTGTTAAATTTCACGCTACAGTCTCTGCAGATCTTGCTCACCACTGTACTGTACTGCCACTGAACTGTACTAAGGTAAAACATGACTTATTTACAAACATGTGATTCAAAAGTTATTGCCATAAAATTACGCCAGGCGTTTGGCCTGAAGATAGGTACAAGGTATATATAACTAAACAAGCTTCGGTTAATATCGGTTGCGGCTTTGATGTCTGTCACGTGGTTAATGCTCCAGGATGAACAGCAACAATACCAATTTTCCATTTCAAGGTGGAGGCTTATGATCCTTAATGACAACTAAACTAGGGCGCTAAGGTGGAAATATTTGAGTGCCATTTTGTCTCTGGTACATTCTTTGGACTACCTGGCCTAAATATTTTTAATTTGATGTCTGCTTAAATGACTTGTTGAGTTCAAAAGGGGCCCTCTTGATAGTCAGGGACTGTTAGAGTAGAGTAGAGGACTGTTAGAGTCGTCTCAATAAGAAAGTGGCCCTTCGTAGCGATCTCAGGTAATTTGAATTACTAGAAAGAAAGTAAGTTAAGGATAGCCTCTCTTTCTGCGTTATATCAGTCATAATTTCCTGGTAAACTAAATGACAATTTTCCAATACTCCGTATTAGTGAAATGTTACAGATTCCAGCTTCTGAAAGACTCCCAAAGTGTCTTAATGGGAATGGAGTAAGGTGCACAAAAGTTAAAATTTACGCCTCTATTGGCAAAATTTTCATAATTTACATGAATGTTTATAAGCGCTAACCAACGATATGCCATAATCAGAATTAATATATATAGACTTTCCTCTCCGTTATACCTATGCAAAGGAGACATAAAATTATTACTAGTCAAGTTTATAAGAATTGACTGGATGGCTATCTGGAACTATACTTTGGACAGGCAAATTTCTCATAATTTGAGTACATATTTATTTTACTTGCCATACGAGTACATTTAACACATTGATAGTATGTAAGTCTAGCTACCAATACTTTTCTCTAATAGAAGATAATGAGAATATGCATGCGATAATAATAAAAAAAGGGCTGAAATTTGGACATATTGATACTAAATAATCCGTTAGTTGTGGACATTACTTATGTAATGAAATAATAATAAAACCTTTTCAATAGCTAAATTGAATAGTTGACGGTCGGTGGCTCGTCTCCCATAATTATTTAATCCTCCCACAAAGCGGCGTACCTTGAGCGCAACATTAGTTAGATCCTTTGTGTTAGTAGAACTATAGTAGAACTTTAATATAATTATATGTTCCTTGGACGTGACACTGTTCATGTCTGGTATGGCAATCTGTTCATTTAACGGTATAATGACACTAATACCATCTAGGTTAAAATAATTAAACGATAATTCTGATACTACTTAAAATACAACTTTCCTGTTTTCTGAAACGAATAGTACAATAAATAAATATTTTAATATTTTTGAATTGTGACACTATTTGAGTCAAGGTGCGATATGTATAGAAATATATTTATATTTACGCATCTTTTACATATCGTATCAGCTATACAATTTACAAATATTTGTGCAAAGAATATATATGTCTAGGGTACAACCTGAACTGTAATTTATTAATTATGTATATGCTTTACAGCAAAAATGTATTTTTTTAGAATTTTTAATATTCTTTTATATTTTTCAGAAAGAACATCGAGGCTCTCTTGGAACATTTCTTCAGTTGTTTTCTTCAGTGGGCATATTATTTACACTCTCTGTGGGTCCTTTCCTATCGTATAAAACTTTTAGTATTGTATTTGCGGGTGTTATAGCACTTTTAACGTTTCCATTATTGGCTTTACCCGACACGCCGTTTCATTCATTTTCCAAAGGTAAATAAATAAAAATATTTTTGTGTATAATTAATAAACCGTCGCACGCTTGTGCATTATGCAAAAGCGTGTTTTTCCAAATTAAATGAAGATAATTATGTAACTTTTGAAAATAAACATACAACTTTTGAAAAGTAAAAAAAAAAAACAATGAAAATGATAATCATGTCTGTCTCATATGTTTTCACGTGATTACCATTTTCTTTATTTTATTGGAATTAGTATGTTATTTTTTTTGTATGTGATAACTCAAACGTGGGTTACATTATAAATTTTGATAAATATTTCAAATTATTAGTTGATTCTAAGTTTCAACTGTTTTTTAACATAGTTTATTAATCAACGAAAATGTTATATATCTTATTAATCGTGGTAATGCAACCCAATGTGCTTGCGATAAGAAAAGTCAAAGAAAAGTGCTTCGGGCACTAAGAATGATTCGTGTACCAAACGCAACTTTTAGTAATTTTAATTTGACCATCATGGTCATCGTGGTTGAAGAATAAGAATAATAAAAAACACATATATGTTGGTTGTTACAGGCCGT
>DWGR01002185.1:0-14209 GCA_018247715.1 Heliconius burneyi
ACTCTACACGCGGCTTAATGGCTCTAGATCTAGGCGCTCCAGGTAATACCTTCGACCTAATTTAGTACTTTCAGTGATAAGAGCTAGGGAAATGGGTGAGGTTAAGGTGCGAACCGAGCTCCTACTTCGGGTGGTTCCTTCTCACTGGATAGTGTCTATTTACACTAGTTAATCTAGCTATGTTTGATAGTTTTAGTGTAGAAATTCATAACATAGATGAAAAATAGTGAGTAATGTTTGTATATTTGAACAAAGTAATATATACACTTCTGTATTTAGAATATAATGTAACTTTGAGATACGTTTGTGGTACAGACGCTGTTGTGGATTCGAGTCCTGTTCGATGATGATGAAGGTTTTTTTTTTAATTTCTTGCACTTACGATAAGACAACGCGTCGCACTAAAAAACTCGTCTCAAAAATTGGGCGGAAAGCCCGATCAGAGATCGCGGGCGGATCAGAGAGTCTTAACCCTAGGTTCCCTCCCCCTACCCTGCTTTAAGTAGGATCTAACCTGTGTGAAACTGAAGATAAATTATAAAATAAATATAAACTTCTAAGTTCAAACTATCCCATTATATTTATAAATGCTCATTTAACTTTACTGAAAAGCAAAAGATAGCGTAATATTTATTATATGCATGTTAAATTTAAAATTTAAATTGTTAATTTGTCTACATAGTTAGTTTATATGGGCGTGTCACGCTGGCCGCCGTGTGTCGCGGGACAGCGTGACAGCGCGGGACAAACAATTATTACGCACGTACTCTTACTTTACAATTTGCATAAAGCAGGGCTAACGCCATTCGGAGTTAACCGATTCGCTGAATGAATTTGAATGAATTCAACGTGTCAAGTTATTTCACTTAGTGCCGTTTATAGAGCGTGTAACGTTTTCAGAAATTTTACGTCGTCATATATTCCTAATTAATAAAATAAATTTTAAAATGTTTATATTGAGTTATTAGGAACGGAAGAAATGAAAATATTTATAAATAATCTTATCTAACTTCTTGGAAGTAAATAAAATTTTATTGGGGCATTGATTATCCATAGTTGCAAACTGCTAATAAAATTTTATGAATATTACAAAACTACGGTCATAATGAGTTTAGCAAAAATATACCCAATTAATATTTAATAATCTAAACAAGACTGTCACGTAGGGCGCAGAGACGCGGCTAATGGTACGCAGTCTCAGGATATTAGGCGTAATGTAACGGACAACAAGGCATGTCCCGGCCCCGACACGCCGTTACGCTGACGCAGGCCTTTGACGCACCACTTAATGTGCATAATTGAGGAGCTCGCCCTCCGCCCTCTGCCGTTTCTTCTGTACCTTTGTAATTGCTGAAAAAATTGTCTATAAGTTTGACCGTATACCATTGACTGAAGTAGCGGCCGGTCTTTTTGTTTTCATATTTCGATTACGTTTAAGAATATTTTTTTTGCAACCTTTGTAAGAAACAATATGTTTACATTTTTTCATTTTTTTTAATTTTTTCATTTTTTTCGTAAATATTTAAACACCTATGATTTAAATGATGCTGAGAAAACTCACCTAGATGAACATGATAACAAAATCGGATTTACCTAACATATCTGAGTTTTATAGTCAAGAGAAAGTATAGATAGCCATTGCGTTTGTAATTAAATTAAATACATAGCAACATCAACAACACGGTATCTATTTAATAAGAGAAAGTAAAAAATAAATAAAAGAAAGTAAAAAAAAATAAAATAAAAGAAAGTAAAAAAAATAAATAAAAGAAAGTAAAAAGAAAATGAAGATATACTTATACAATATATTTGAGACAAACATTGTCAAGTTTAACGACGCACCGCAACTTCACGGCCGCCGCGCGGAGTAATGGCTCGAGCGACGAGTGGAGTAATAGTCCTCAATTGAGTAATCACGTCGATCGCAGGTCAAGTATCGGAAAGCGGGCCCAGTTCTGAGATAATGGCGAAAACTGTACTAACACCAGTAAAAGTTATTACTTCCTTCGAGTTATATGTAGTACTAGCGACCCGCTCGCAGCGGGTTGAGTGGCAGAACTCAACGCCGCGCTCATTGCATTGCAGTGTTTTTTTACAGAAATACATTTTCCACATTTGTCAAAATAAAATAAATTGTAACAATTTTTTCACAAAATTTAATTGTTATTCCCGATATATATTATTCCGCGCGGAGAGATTTATATTAAATAACATATATATTTTTTTCTTAGTCTCATTAAACTAAATTTCGATCAGTTTCTAAAAAAAATATTGCCATTAGATATACATAACAAGGAAAGTAAATAATAGTAACAAAATTAAATAGCTCAAGAAATAGCTGCACATTGCTGAATTTCTTTAACCAATGATAACATTGTATAAATAGGCCAACACTCGCTCAGTCTATTGAGATTTAATCGCTCTAGTCTATATTTTCCAAGTCATTAGAAAATGTGATAGTGAGAAATCGACTTTCATTCTAATTGTAATGTAAGCTGCGACGACATGCGTGTGTTGGGATCGAGGTGCGGTATTTACTTTTTTTTCAACTTCTATTTACAGTCTTCACGCTGTATCCCGCTCAGAGCATAATAGGTCGAGGAAGCCTAGTGTTAAGATATATCGCTCCTGACTTTCGGCCCAATTCTGCAGGCATTGAATATTAAGTGGCGGAACTCAACGCCGCGCTTTTGTCTTGGTACCAGAGCTAAGAAATGATTATGAAAATCATTAATAAGTAATAATTAATTTCTCTGTAGGGGAATCGAACCCACAACCGCCGCGTTACAGTTACACTTTTGTGCCATTAAGGTACTTAGTATAGAAAATATATTTATTTGAACCTAATATTCTGTATCCGTTTGTGGTTTCCGCCGCTCGTCTCACATTATGGAGGAACAAATTAAATAATGTATGTACGCATGGTACGCGAACAAAATATAAGATTTGAAATATCTTTACTTCTGTTGTCGTTTTCGTTATTCTTGAATGAAATGTTATTTATTATGAATCACTTACTTGATTTCTTGCATAAAGTCAATTCAAAGGTGTAATTTATCCTTATGTTATTAATATACATATTTTTATCATAAATATAAAAATATGAAGATTGAAATGATAGCAGTTTCTCATTACTCACACATTACAGGGTAGGGAGGGAACCAAATGTTTAAGCAGTTTGTTCCCCACTTTCTACCCAAAGTCTCGTAGACGTTGCGTGTTCAGTAGCGGACTTCAACGCTGTGGTTTTTAAGTTTTTCTTTAAATTAAAGAACTGTAAATAATTTATATATTATTAAAAATAAATAATGCATGAACCAATACCTGCTGTATATCTAAACAATTTTCAGTAATAAAAAAACCTGCTGCATACCTACGACTATATTGTAAGTATAAGAGACGTGTTCACTACCTAACTACGAAAAAAATAAAATCATAAGAACAAAAGCTGATGTCGAATTTGGCGCGTGACATATGACCGGGGGATGGATCGCCGTAAATGGCCGTTTAATCCTCACAGAATCTTTTTCTTCGCCATTGCCTCCGACCTCCATTCTTCAAAGTTGGTATTATAGGCGAGGTGTGACTGTAGAGCAGTCCATCTTACGAGTATTCTGTACGATAGAGATATTATATGTTTGAAAATATAATAATATTTATGAGTATATTTTTTGTTTTTTTTTCATTTTATTTTCTTTTATGAATATTATAACAATTGGAAATATTGACTGGTACGCTGCTGGTATGTAAAATAAGATTTTATGTTTATGAATATCGTAACTTTAAACTCTTGAATGATAATTGTATCGTATATAAATATATTTTCTCAGCTTCACGTTGTATCCCGCAAGTGGCAGGACAGGCGGAGGGGGCTCAGTGCTAAGATACTCCCTCACCTACTTCCGCCAAATTTTGGGGGCATTGCGTGTACAATGGCGAAGCTCAACGCGGCGCTTTATCTTGACACCAGAAAGAATAAATGAAATACAAATATCTTATTTCCTATAGTTTACAGTCATATACTTGTGAGGTGTGCCTAAGCGCCACGAATGGCCTCTACATAATAGTTATATTTATACCTTAAAATAACTCATAATAAATTTGGAGTTTTAGTAAAAATTCAATATTTAATTAACAAAGCTCAAAGAGTTAACTGTACGGAAAATACGGAATACGATTGTTGTAAGCGAGCTTAGAGTAACGTGCTGCTTTGACCACAGAAGATGATTATAACAGAAACGGCGGACTATAAAGGAGTCCAAACTGCTATTGTCTAATACTACAAAGCCTTTGGGCTCAAATTGTAATAAATATTTATTATAGTCGACAATATTTTAGCCAACAGTAGTATTGTGGCGACTTGAAAAGTCTTAATATTATATGATTATATGATTTCTTTTCAGCTTCACGCCCCAGCACACAGCTGGGTAGGTAGAGAGAACCTAGTGTTGAGACACTCAGTTTTCTCATTTTTAAATAATTTTAATTGTTGTAGTTGAGCTTAATTACTCCACACACAATGCCTGCAGATATAGGAGGAAAGTGGAAGACGAAATAAAATACTACTGCTTAAACTTTAACTTTACTCGTAAAATTTGTAATGGTTCCGAAATTTCTACTGAAAACAAAAATAAACTTTTTCTTATAAAAAAGGCGGCGTTAGGCGTTAGGTTCCGTTTCAACAAACACATTCTTCTTCATCATCCACACATTTCTTTCCAACTACGTTTAAGAGTTACAAAAACGTATAAAAGTTTGATATTCAAAGCCTTGCAAATTTTATAGCGTCCTCACCTCGGCCGTGTAATGTCTCCCGGCGGCTGCAGCGCGACTCCGCGATAATTGCCATTATTTACCCGCGAATTAAGCGACGACGAGAACGCTGTTTACTAAACTACTACAGTTAATATATACTTATACTGTATCTTGAATACTAAATTTACTTTGTAAATTCTGTTAGAGCGTTAAATTACGTTACTTTAAGGCCGTCGTGGCCCAGCGGCACAACGGTGTGGGTTCGATCCCTATTCGAGGAAGTGAAACATTTATTTACGTTTATATTTCCATTTCTTTGCTCTGGTGTCGGGACAAAGCGCAGCGTTGAGTTCTGCCACTCAACACGCAACGCCTCCAGAATTCGGCAGAAAGTTCGGAACGGTGTGATACAACATGAAGCTGATTTTAAGTTTTTATACTCGTATAGGTTTGTTTGCATATTATAATCAGTTAAGATTTTTTTTAAAGTCGTGTTAATTACAGACTGATGAGAAATGTTGTATAGTTTGAGTGGGGGAAGATGCGCATGAGTCGCCGATGCTAAAATTTTCGGTTTCAAATTGTATTAATCTCCACAGAAAAATAGTAAAATAAACATAATAAATAGAAATTGGTTCCAATAATAAATAGACAATATTACCCTACAAAATTAATTTCGTAGAATATTTCAATATAGTATATCACATAGAGGCGCCATATGACGGCTCAGGACGGCCACACGGTGAGGCAGTGATTTATCTATCACACCAGATGCTGGGCTTCCTACAAAAAATACTGCACAGTATTAATATCTACATCGAGAGACGAGTATATTTCTGTTCACGGTATCAGACAGTAATTTATTGTCTCATATATTCTTTATAATTGAGGTCAGTGGTGGTTTACGGGCACTAGTCTGCGACTGTAAGCGCGACAGGATGTGGGTTCGATTCTCACTCGAGGAAGTGAAATATTTAATGTTTTCATTTCTTCGCTCTGGTAAGGATGGAAAGCGCGGTGTTCCCACTTTAAATAATCGGATAATTGATAACGGAAGTGTCTTAATGGGAACGGAGAGTCTTTACACTAGATACCTAAGTTCCCTCTACTATAATAGGTGTATATTATTGCTTTAACTTTAATTACTATATAATCCTATCCTGCTAATAATATAAATGTAAATATTCACATATTTACTATAAATGGATAGATATCCATTCTCACATATTCTCACGCATTCCGTCCATCCATTGGATAATGGATGTATGGAATCGGGCAAAGCTACGATTGGGTCACTGACTGGGTAACTAATAAACAGAAATTGTGTTTGCTGATTAGCTCATGTTTAGATGTTTTGTCTTGACTTTGTTTGCGGTAATTTTAAGATGTAAAATAGAAAATTTCTTATTATTAGATCCTGCGGCAATTTCGAGAAATTCTCTCTTGGTGCTCCCCCAACCTCCCTAAACTATCTACAAATTTCAACTTTCTAAGTCCAGCAGTTTTAACTGTTCGTTGCCTGCCACTCACTCAGCATCGGAAGACTTTTATATAGATAGTATTCCTAACCGGATGCTACATGATCATCAAAAACCTGTTACGTCTACACTTGAGTCTGTAGAGATAGTTGCCAACATGTTATATAATGTACATCATTCAGAATTATCAAATAGTTTACGTTTGGCGTCTATCCGCTATATCTGTGTCGTAACGGAAATCATAAAATTTAATGATATGCATTTCAATATATAGCTATCGCCGTTTTCCATTGTATTTTTCAATTTTTTGGATTTTTTCAGTGTCACGCTGTATCCTGCCAATAGCAGGGTAGGCTGAGGGAACCTAATATTAAGACAATCCGTTCCCGTTCGTCTCCTTAGCAAGAAAATGGAAATATAAAATATACTTTTTTTAGCTTCACAATGTATCAGTTAGCAGGCAGGTTATAGGCTGGAGGCACCTGGAGAGCTACGGTTAACATATTCCATTCCCGTTATCCATATTACATCAAATTTGCCTTCAGAGCGAAGAAGTGAAAATATTTCCTCGAGTGGAAATCGAACAGAGAACCTGTTACCTGCCTCAAAACTTCATATTCAATTTAATATTTTCACATTTTATGTATTTGTTGTATAATTATTTTTTTATATGAACAGTTTCCGCAATTTACTTCAGCAAATATAATTACATTACGATCGTTACCGACAGAGATACCACTCGCACCCGCGATCGCGTCTACAGCCTGTAATTTACTCGAACATTATAAATGAATTAAGAAAGTTTACTCTTTTATATGAGTACGAGGTAAACTTTGTGACTGATTGACGAAGTCATTAAGTAAAATGAATATACGTGACGGTTTTGGATTCAATTTCATTCGGGGATATTCTTTCACTATACACACTCAAGACGTAATGTTTCCAAAATCGAGTGGGAAATGGAGGACAGAGTGACGTAACAGTAGGTTCCCTCTGCTTACTCTACTATAAAATTATCAAATAAAGACTAAAAAACTGTTCAAATATTAAAATATTACAAGAAGAAGCAAAATAAATACTATAATAAATGATATGGTAGCCTCCATCTTCTTAGGAGTTGCTCAAACGGTTCAGGGCAGATGGTCACCCCTGACCTATTATGAGCAAATATCGTTTTTTCGGTAATATATTTTTATTAGATACATAAGCTGACCTCTGTAACAGGCTATGAAAATATTTTACTTGAATTCTTGGATATCCGTTTTATAAATATATTTTTGGTAAATTTTCACTTTACTGTAGAGAAAATAGAATAACTACGTGTATTAAATAGAGTCCTTAAAGTAAGCAAGTACGTAACTTTCGTTAAATAATAAAGCGCATTTTTAAAAAATTTTTTCTATAATAATATTAAAGATGACATTATCCATTGCCAGACATTTAGCATGGTTTTAACCCCTTGCCAGACAACCCTAGCCCAGAGCCTATAAGAGCCTATAAAAAAATGCTTTTTATCTAAAAATATGCCAAATAATTGACACTTTCATGGACACACAGACAAGTGGTTTAAATTTCCATTTTCGTAATCATAACTAATGGTATTGGCATTTCAATCAGTGTCTGTCTATCTTTATATCAGGCATTAGTCGACATGAGGTCGTCAGTGTCGGGAGGAGTGTCGCGGAAGTGTCGCATTGGCGCGCTGATTTCCTCTGGGGCGAGCGTGTGACGCCGGCCCGCTACCGGTGTGCTAGTAATATATTGTGCCTATGGTTTACTAGGTGATAGATATTTGTTAAATACTTTTTATTTTAAATATAATATTAAAATGTCAATATATCGACATCTAAACATTGTAATATGAGGCCAGTCGTGCCACGACTGGCCTATAGGCCTACAGATGTGTGTGACTGTAAGACCGACTGATTATAAGCTCAATCTCCAATGGAGAAAATGAAATGTTTATTTAAATTAATTTTTTCAATTCTTAGCTCTAGTGTCGAGGCAAAACGCGGCGTTGAATTCCGCTACTCAACATGTAATGCCTCCCGAATTCAGTGGAAAATGAACGAGGAACGGAGTGTCTTAACACTGGCTGCTTTTGCCTTCCTGCTGT
Organism: Heliconius burneyi; assembly: GCA_018247715.1. Taxonomy (NCBI): domain Eukaryota; kingdom Metazoa; phylum Arthropoda; class Insecta; order Lepidoptera; family Nymphalidae; genus Heliconius; species Heliconius burneyi. The sequence continues at coordinate 8,350 of DWGR01002185.1, forward strand.
GTGTATCCAAATAAAAAGTAACTCAAAATAAAAAAAAATACATTTCCCCCAATAAAGTAACAAACACCCAGCAGCCCTATCAAAACTGATACACGAACTACAATTCCAAATCTTGTTATTCAGAATTGGGAGTTGAAAAACGTGACCTAAATCCGACTCGAGACAAGCGGCCAGTCCAGTGCCAGGCGCTTGGCAGTGGCATATTGATGCTCTATTCGTGATTCCTGCACCGCTCTCGGCCGGGATCGTTATCCTACCGCTAACGTCAAACAGTACGTTACACGGACAAGATAAATGTACCCAGAACCTGCCACCGGATAGACGTCGATTGTAAAATGTATTTAACTTAAGGTCGATTTCTAATAAAATTGTACTAAAATCGTTCGATTCGATTCCCGTTCGTGAAAAAAAAATATCTTTTATTAATATTATCGCTCTGGTATCAAGATAAAGCTAGGCGTTCAGTTACGCCAATCAACAGGTAATGCCTAAAAATCAGTGAAAAGTGGAAAATGGAGTGTCTTGACACTAAGTTCCCTCTGCCGACCCTGTTATATGCGTGAAGCTGAAAACTAATATAACTATATTTGCTTAAGCTCTTATTTATAGTTTACAATGCAGAGTATAAAATTGCCGTAAAATTGACATAAAAACAATATACACATAAATATTGAATATAAACATTTATTTATGCATAATATTTCTTGTTTTTATTAACCTGCCAATTGCTTTTATTGCATCAAAAATGCGGTTGATACTGTCAAAGGCCAGTTGGGCTCGCGTTTGACTGTACTTGGCTATAGGTTTAATTTCACTCAATGATGATCTATGTAAAAAAGTCATTAAAATGAAAGTCAAAGTATGTGAGGATGGATGTTTATTCCACTTTCACTCAAAAATTACTGAACGTTAGATGCAACTTTACAGTAATATAGCTTATACATCAGAATAAAATATTGGCTACAACTTAAGTGAAATATTTTGCAATTTGGCTACAACATAATAATAATAGGTTATATTATGTACAAACGTTCGTTACTACTATAATTATCACATCCCTCCTACTTACTTTTTTTTTTTATTTAAGCATTGCGAATAAGGATGAGGCTGAAAACTAGCGCTGTAGAAAACACGTCTCTCAGCATACGCTGAGCCTCATTCCTTTTACTGTTTTGTTTTATTTTTACTTGTTCTAATTTTAGTATTTATGTATTTTTTTCTCTTATTAAGCTTGTTATTTAAATTGTATTAGCATAGTCACAAAACAGTAATAAACTTTTTTCAATTTTGAATTTTGATTTTAATAAATTTAAGCGAGCGAAGCCGCGTGTGGTTTGCCAGTGTAATAAAAAAATCTTAGCATACTTCCCTCTCACCATAATTTTTTACTTTTTCCGTAGATACGGGGTGATTAAGCAAGAACACTAGCGTCGCGGCTCCAGATACTTACCGCAATCTTAACTTCTCACGGCGCCGGCTCGTTAAGGTTCCTCCTGCTCCCGTCTACTTTGTATTTCCAACAGCACTAATCCCACCTCATCACGTCCCATCTTTTTGACACAAAAATTCATCTCAACGACCGAAAGCCAGGAATTAATGCCGACCTCGAAAATACGTTTTGAAATTTTGAATCCGACATTATTTTATCGCGTTTTCCTGTATACTTTCCCTGTCCGTCGCTCGCAGCGAGCAATTAAGGATTTGTATACTAATAAAAGGTTGAAAATTGAAAGCGCTTTTTGTGTTTTTAATGTATTTTTTTCAGAATTGAACTCCCATGGGAAATGAGGAAAAATGTTCGCGCGATATATTTAATTTATTGTATTCCTTTTATGTAATTAAAAAACTGCTGTTAAAGGTTTTGCAAGCAGGTGGATTTTCTTCTACTGTCCATGTTTTTTTTCAATATGTTTGTGTGTTTGTTAGACTTATACAATAATATTTTTCTATTAAAAAAATATTGGTTATTCCTATGTTTTGGTTTCTTTTTTTCCTCAATTTTGGAGATATTATGTTGTTGAATGACACGAAGCGTTTTCTGAACATTATCTAAACAGGACAAAGAAACGAAACAAGTATATTTTGAAAAATAAATAAAATTGAGGCCATCGTGGCCCAGCGGCACAAGGATGTGACTGTAACGCAACGGTTGTGGGTTCGATCCCCACTCGAGGTAGTGAAATATTTATTTACGTTTATATTTCCATTTCTTCGCTCTGGTGTCGAGGTAAAGCGTGGCGTTGAGTTCTGCCACTTAACAAACAATGAGTCCAGAATTCGTCAGAAAGTGGGCAATGGAGTGTCTTAACACTAGGTTCCTCTGTTTAAGCTCCCCTGTGTGTTGAAGCTGAAAAATAAATATTAAAAGCGATGCTTATTACACAACAACTCGAAGAGTTATTACTAAAGTAATCGTTTCCATCTAATAAAACCAAAGACATGAACTAGTCCTTATTGACCGTTATATAAAAACGTTAATTTATTCCCGCTGAGTAATTTATTCATTACCATACCGCCACTTGTCCAGAACGATACTCAAGATCAACTGTAGTAAATATGTCGATAAGACATCCTGATACAATGTAAAAACATTGTTAGAAGATGTATGTATTGTTAGTCGTTGTTGTTGTGTGGGGAACGGAGTGTCTTAACACTAGGTACCCTCTGTCTACCCTGCTGTGTGCGGGATACAGCGTGAAGCTGATTTAAAATTTTTATTAGAAGTTCTAAGTGTTTTAGTTAGCCTTCAATAGAACAAATGCAAAATATTTTTATGTATTTAGCAATCTTATATAAATATTTGTGTCCTATATTTATTTATTGGTTAAAAATTAATAGGAATTTCAATAAATAAAACATTACAAACCTATGTTTGTAGTTCTTTAATACAAAATGAGTACATATGCACTCAAACTCAAGTTAGTTAAATTTGTACGGTTGTAATTGGTACAGTCCGACTCGCGCTTAACCTGTATTTTTACATATATTAAAGCAATTTATTTAATTAGATTGAGATTTTTTTGTTTCTTTACATATTATATATCAGTGTAGATGATGCGCTCATATTAGCGTACCAGCTCGTTCTTCCTGCTAGCGTCGTCGAGACATTGCAGAAGCCAATTAGCTCATATTATCTACCGTTAAACTGCTCACAATCAGTTTAAGTATGCATGTACTTAACATCGATACAGCTACTATTACTTGCCTTAAATGTACGCTTTTTCCCTGGAAACTAACTTAGAAGAATATCTATGTAAATGTTTGCACTATATGTTTACTTGTAGTATAGTAATTTTATATTCTAACTTAAATAATGATTTAATTGAACGCCATATTTTTTTAATCTTAAGATGTACGCGGGAACAAAGTGTTAAGACACTCCGTTCTCATTAAGGAATACTGGTCTCCAGACACCAGAGTAAAGAAAATGAAAATCATATGTATTTCATACCCTCGAATGGGAATCGAACCACAATCAGTAGCGCTTCCAATCGTGCTCTTTGACTTGTCGGTTCTCTCTGCCTCCCCTGCTATGTTCAGGGTACAGCTGATGCTAAAAAAAATTTATAACATACATGCCCAAGCTTTATATTTCTATCTTTAGTATTTCAGGGCGGAGCTTGATGATTCAGCAAATCACAACATTACCTTATATGTTATGACGAATATGACGGGCGTTTATTCGCTTCTGAAAGGAATCGAATGTAGGCTCTTGATATGGCGCCAGACAATCGTCTTGTTGTGATTCACCCTTAAATAGATACCGCCTTTTGTGTATATTTATTTTTTTCTATTTATCTCCGCTTACTTCCTTTTTGGGGTTCCGTACGTCAAGAGGTAAAAACGGAACCCTTATAAGAACCACTTTGTTGTCCGTCTATTCGTGTCGAGGCCATTTATTTCGAGATCAAGCTTAAGGTAGTCACGTATTTAGGCCTATGGTCCTTTGAAGCACAGAAAAATAAACCTTCTCAGTCAACGCAATAAAAAAACGAGCATTTATGCATCGATTTTGCAGCATTTTGTTGTAAATTTGAAAGAAATGCTAAATGGTCTGGGCGATTTTTCAAGATAGCTCTTGGAATGAATCTTGATAGAATAAAATAAAGTTAGGTTAAAATATATAAAATCATGTGTCCCCGACACCACTGGTCGTAAGTAACATAATAAATCTCTGCTTAGGAGGTCAAGTTCAGTGTTGAATTCCGACACTGACATGTCGTCGCGCTTTGCCTTCACACCAGAGCGAAGAAATGGAAATATAAACGTAAAAAAATATTTCACTACCGCGAGTGGGGATCGAACCCACAACCTTCGCGTTACAGTCACACACTTGTGGCGCTGCGTTACGACGGCCTCTTATACCATAATTTTAAATAATCCAAACATTTCGTAATTTTAAAACAAACCTAACATTCGATTCACATTAATTAAGACATCTACACTTTACAGCTAATAACAAACACGCGAAAGACATTTTTCTATCATTAATGTAATCAACAGATCATTTGTAAGTGTTAGAACTGTGTACTGGTAATAACGACAGGTGGCGGTCGTTATACCGTAATTAAAAGTAACGGCGGCAGCGACAGACTGAACTGCACTCGAGACCAAAGCGCCTGTAATGCGCTTAGTGGTGACAGAAAACGTCAACGCGTCATCTTAATCAAGTTATTCTAATTATTCCACCAAGTTCATTAGGATGTCGATGAAAAAATGTAAATGTGTATTTGTTTTACTTTAGCTGATTTGTGTCAGCTTGCGTGTGATTGCTGCAATCTATATTAATATCATAAAACTGGAGTTTTGTTTTACTTTTAGCTTCCCGTTGTATCCCGCATATAGCAGGATAGGCAACAGCCTCCCTTTCCGCTTAATTCTGGAGGCTTGTGAGCGGCGGAACTCAATGTCGCTCTTTGTCACAACACTAGAGCAAAGTAATGAAAATATTAAATGTTTCATTTCCTCGAGTGGGAATCGAATCCACAACCTGTCGCATTTACAGTCACATGCCTGTGCTCCTTCACCATGGCTGGCCTGTAACTGTCCAGGTTTGTCTTATTGAATACACTAATCTAGGGAACTGCTGGCTAAAATTTAAAAAAATAGTTTTGTTTTGGATAGTCCATCTATCGGGGAAGGCTGTATAATATACCCTATATTAAATATATATACGTTAATTACTTCAATATAATCCACCGAATCTTTGATTAGAATTACTAGAGTATATACTTGATAGTTACTACCAATAGTCCATGCGGGCAATACTGTTGGTAAAGATTACTTAAAAATTTAGGTGCAACCATTTATATATAGATTTTGAAATTATTTTAAAATCACTAATATAATAAGAGGCAGACGTGGCGTAGCAGCACAAAGGTTTGACTATAACACGACGGTTGTGGGTTCGATCCTCACCTGAAGAAGTAAAATATTTATTGAGGTTTATATTTCCATTTTCTTCGTGCGTTAGGGAAAGCGTGGCTATGCCACTCAGCACGCAATGCCTCCAGAATTCGTATTCTCTCGTGGGGAATGGAGTGTCTTAATACTAACCCCCTGCCTACACTGCTGTGTACGGGATACAGCGTGAAGCTGATTTAATTATTTATGTTATTAATATAATAAAGGGTTAGTTCAAGTTTTAATTAAAGTAGGATAGTAAGGTAACAAATGTTCAGACATTTTGTGCTCTATATTATATAATTTCATTTCTACGAGTGGGAGAGTCATGTTGTCAGCAATGGCGACACGCATGGGCAGACTCGACCGGATCATTACCACCCCCGGCATTTAAAACCGGCGTGAAGTAGTGGCTTTATGCCACTGCGTTTCGCATTAGGTAATGCCGGGCTCCGGC
>DWGR01002186.1:0-14208 GCA_018247715.1 Heliconius burneyi
ACCGGCATGTCTCATTATGTTACGTTTGTTACTTATGTTTCCAGTGCTAAATTTAATTATGAAACCGCAGGAAGCTGAGATTTGAAACGGAAATTGTTTATAATATCATTTATTTCTCCTTTGATAACAGCTTCCAGTAATTAAAATCTTTATTCTCGTATTTCGCAAGTCCGAGAAAACGTAGACATAGACATCTTAGCAGTCTCTTAATCAAATCATTATGCTACTATTAAATTGAAAATGCAAAGGTTTTGGCTTCGACTCCTACTCGGAGAATTGATTGGAGTAAGGCGTTGAGTTAAAACCTCTCTAAATACTATGTTAAATATTCCGTAGAAAATTTACAATGGGCTAACTTCACTTTTCTCTGCCCATAGAAAGTAATATTATATGTGAGGTTTTTGAAAATGTGCTATGTCTGAAAAGTTGCTGACTATATCTCGTTTAAGTCAATTTTTGTCGGTGTTCATTAACAAAAATGCATTCGTTAAAGCGGTAAGTTAGAGCGGTAAATGTTAGAGACTAATTTTTGGTTTAATATATGGAGAGGACCCAGAACTTTGTTTTATTTAAAAATCATATTAATTCTTCTTCATCCTGGAATTAATCCCGGCTATTGCCAGGATTTCATTTAAATTGTGTGACAGCGTAAGAAACACATATTTCACGAATATTTTATAGATTCTTTTGCATTAATAGAGCATTTGCATTAATAAACTTAACTACTTTAGTAAATTTAATATAAATTTTATTTTTTACAAACCTACATTTACCGATCGTTATCAGAGCGAGAGAGAGAGAAAGAGAGAGAGAGAGAGAGAGAAAGAGAGAGAGAGATAAAGAGAGAGAGAGAGAGAGAGAGAGAGAGAGAGAGTTAAATATTTCATATCCTCGAGTGGGAATCGAATCGAAGCGCCACGACGGGCCATTGTTAATATTTTTGATTTGTGATTTTTTTGGATTTCATATTTGCCACTTAGCAAAAATTTGATGAAATCGAATCTCACAGCTAGCTTCGTATAAAGGAACCGTGGCTCCCCTGGGTCGAACATTTAGACCGTAATCACACTAATGGAGAAACGCTACCGATCCGTACAAGGGCTCCATTCAACTGACACCCTACATACTTGTCTTTTATTTACGCGTAACCCTTCGTATAACCGCACAGGGCAATTATTTTTAGCTTTATAATTATAATGGCTCTTTTGGGTAGTTATGTAAATATATGGCTCATTGAATAGAAAACAAAACATACACACACATTTATTGTAAAATTTTGTATAAAATATGTTGTATTAAATTTCGTTATTGAAATTTCACTTTGAAAATTTGGTATATTCATAATATTAAACGCCAATAAGTAAAATTTTTTGATTACAAGATAAAAATCGTGAAAAGAAATTGAAATCCATTAAGCTATCAAAGCGCTATTCAGTAATTTCAAATAATAGAATTGAAAACTTTTTAATGAATTAGTCTGCAGAAGAGGTAATTTTTCGTTGCCAAGTTGTTAGAAGAGATAAAATGTAAACAGAGTGTCAAATATTTTATTAGTTGAGAGAAAAAATCAATAAAATGAAACAAGAATTGATAACAGTCTATTGATTTATATTTCTCTATTAACCTAATAATTTATTAATAATTCAATTTTGGTACCAAAGCGAACTCTATATAATTTAAATAATTAATTAGCTGTAAGAGTATGATTAATTTCAGCTATTATTAATGCTAAAATCGAATACCACAAGATAGCAAATCTAATTATCTTTCGAGTCACATAATAAATGTAATCAAATATCATATTTCAAAAGATTCGATACAGTATCTAGATGATGCAGGTGGTACAGTGGTGGTACAAACGATCTGGTTTACGAGATAAGAGCCAACGTGAGTATTATTTGTATAGCTATTGTTGGACGAACAATAAGCCAGTTGCTAGTATTATCTGTAAAGCTCGCAGCTAATGGGCGCACCAAAACATATCTTCTAATTATTTTAATTTCGTTTGAAATTTTCGTGTTTCCCATTTAACGTAAGAATATAAACGTATATGAGAATTTGATTTTATTTTTATAATATTTTCAATTATTAGCGAAGCGAGGCTGTCGTGACATAGTGACATAATTGCGTGACTGTTTGTGAAATCGATGGTTGTGGGTTCGATTCCCGCTAGAGCGAGTGAATTTGTATTTATGAATATTTTCATTTCTTCGCACTGGTAGCAAGCCATGCACTGTGTTGATTATCGCCACTCAGCACGCAATGCTTCGTAGTTGAGAACGGAGTGTTTTAACACTAGGTTTCGTCCGCCTACCCTGCTAACTGCAGGATACAACGTGAAGCTAAAAGAAACCATAACATATTGACGATAAATATTTCTTTATTGTACTCTCGCACATAGCAGAGTAGAGAGAGGGAACCTAGTGTTAAAACGTTCCGATTCATTAAGACACTTCCGTTCTCAACTTCCCGCCGAGCATGTGTAACACAGCGAGGCAATGAAAATATGAATTATTTCATTTCCTCGAGTGTGAATCGAACCCTCGACCCGTTGCGCTTAAGTCACGTGCTTGTGTCCTTGCGCCACAACTGGCTGGCTAATTTTATATATTTTACTTATTATAAAAAGTCTAAAAATACTAAATTAGACAAAACATTATTATTATAATGATATAACGCACAAAAACTAGACGTTATTCTAATTAGTGTGTTAACATGAATACTAAAATTATGAACCGTAACGAAATAATAATAATAATTTTTACTTACAATCTATAAATCTCTGAGTACCATTTTATAAACAGTAAACCTTTCAGTTTCTTAATGAGTCTTTAAGGGGATTCTTCCTTAAACAACTCCTAATTAACCCTTAAAAGTATCTAAGTGGACCGCATGTTCCGCCCGGGTATCACGATTTCATTTACCTTCGATGAGCTGCTAGGGACACACATGTCCGCCTCAGGTCGTTCTCGAAATTTATCACGCTTATCTTTGTGAATAAAATTCGGAAAACTCTATTTGTAGCAGTTGCCTCTTTGTATTATAATATCATATGTCTGCGGGGATTTAATATCGACATTACATGTTTTATATTTCGCATATCATTTTTCCCCTACGTCTCAAAAGTAGACCATTACAATTATATTTAATGATCATATACAACGTCGAGAGCACTTACTATTTCTCCAGAACAACTTGAGAACAGCGGAAATTGTCAGACTCGTTTAGTTTTGGATTCTAGCCAACAATAATTAATGTTGCTGAATGTCGACATGCTTTTTTCGTTTAGTAAAATTTGACTTATTTAATGATGACATTTAATGTTCTTTTTTTTAAATATACAACTAAACTTAACATCGTCGCTATCATTAGACATTATTTACTGAACACACATTGTTATACAATCAGGGTTTTAAATATAGGAGTATTTTAATTTTAAGATTAAATAATAATTGCGATATTTATACTTGACTTTTTTCATGTTTCGTATTTTTTATTATATATTACAAAAAACTTATAACTCTTGTTATATTAGAAAAGCTTTTAAGTCAACAAATAATTTAAGAACCAAAAGCAATACATTTCTCACTAATAAGAAACAAATGTAATTCAAATATCAAAATTCTGTTCATATTGGCTGCTCTCATTTCTTGTTACGTTTCTTAAGAATATAATAGGAAATCGAAGTATAGAAGACATTCTTTTCATTTTTCAATATCTCGAGTCTGCGACATTCAATAACAGTTAAAGTTAGTTGGAACTACACTACTGACGGAATTTATTATGAGTATACCCACTACCCATTGTGGTATGCACACTACTGTTTCGGAATTTATTTTAAAAATAACTTTATATAAATAATAGTGATACACAATATAATTAAATTCATAATTATGATGAATGTAAAATATTAAGCTCTGGGGAACGGAGTGTCTAAACACTAAGTTCCCTCTGCCTTCAGCCTGCTGTGTGTGGGATACAGCGTAAAACTGATTTATAAATAATAGTATACTAGTAAATTGGATATTCATTATGAGCAAAATTATTAAGAACGTGAAATATGAAGATTACATTCAAGCTCTGTGTTAAATAATATCAGATATTCTTGGTTATTTTGCATTGCTCATATAATGTCATAATCTTTTATTTGGTGTGAAGTAGTCGTATGTCACTTAAAAAAATATTTTAGGTAGAAAAATGTGTCTGAGCAATGTGTGGCCATAAAAAGGATATCAATCTCGAAATTAGACATTATAGCATCAAAAGTTCACTCATTTTTTAGGGTTCCGTGTCTCAAAAAAAAATGGTCAAGTGTGATTCGGACTAGCTCACCGAGGGCTCTATACGATTGTTCGTCAACGGGGAGTACGTATTTTTTATAGAAGTTGACAAGCTTAAGTTTTTCATTGCGCGGTAAATTTCATATAAAATGCAGAAAAAACGATGCATGCGAGGTTTGCTCTATCATATGATTGCGTTGAATTTTTCAGTAATATTTTTTTATACTCATTAGTGCTTTTTGAGATGAAATATTTTTTTACAACCTGTGAAAGTTAATATTGTATACTATCCAAATGCATTAACCAATTCACAGCTAGTTCTAGTAACAAACAGACAGACAGATGGACGGACGGATAGATTTTGAAATAGAATAGTTTTATTATACTACTTATTATTATGTTTAGGTTTATATTACACATATACCTACATAGTATTTAGGTTTTTAACACAGCAAGTAGCACCTACCCAAGCGAAACAACGTTTGAAGTTGAATATAAATTTTAAATTCTTTAAAATTACAGTTCGAATAACATTTACATCCCAGCATGCCCGACGATAGGGATTTAAAAAAGAAAGAAGAAAGTTTTAAATACTCTAACCTTATTTTATTTATTACCTCGTTGAAATACGTTACATTAAATTAAAATAATTGTGTTGTTTCCGTATTACAAATGCGTATGAATATTTTTTTTATATGAACAACACGATGAGCCACACTTGTTTTTTGAATGTACACAAGTAATAATAGGTACTCGTATAAATAATATAGCTATAATATTGAAATATGGTATGTCTTATTATTTATATATTTTTATATTGAATACGCTTGCGTATGACCGCATCAAGTCTAGTGAACGTTGACGCAATCTATGGTGGTGCACGCTTGCCTAGACTTAACTCTGTTTCTGAAAACTCCCCTATTGTAAATCGTAAGAAATACAGATACTATTAAAAAGGAAGATTCAATTCATTCAGTTAATTTAACTTCACGTTGAAGATGTTGTTTAGAAACAGGATATGACAATATCCTGTATATAGCAGGGTAGGCAAGAAAACCTAATGTTTCTTCGTCACTTCATTCCCTACTTTTCACCAAATTATAATATAGAGAAGCAATGAAATTAACACATTCCCCTAAGTGGGAATCGAACTCATGATGTCCTCAATTGTAGCTTAATGAATACTTCTTAGTATTATAATTATGTGAAATGCACGATGCAAGTAGGTCCAAGTTATGTATGACACTTGATACATTCTCAGAACTCAGGAATTCTGACCGCAAGTACAGCGTGTTACATCGAAACTCAACATAAACTAATATAACATATAGCCCAGCCTTCCTCGATAAATGTCAACTATCTAACGCAAAAAGATTTTTGTTTCAAACTTGTGTACAGTGTTCAAAAAATACCTTGTAGTATTAGTATAGACTGTAAACGCGACTGGTTGTTGGTTCGATTCCCATTCGAGGAAATAAAATGTTTATTTAAAATTTATATTTCCATTTCTTCGCTCCAGCGTCAAGCAAAGCGCAGAGTTGAGTTCCGCTGGAGGTATTGTGTGTTGACTCAACATACAATACCTCCAGAATTCGGTGGAAAGTAGGATACGGAGTGTCTTAACACTAGGTTCCCCCTGCCTGCTGTGTGCGGGATGTAGTGTGAACCTAATTTGATATTCAATAAGATATCGACCTGTATAAAACACACAACCTATTTTATCGATAAGGAATACAACTGTATTACGTAAAATACAAATATTTCGTTATTTTTTTATTTGTAAGACATAATTATAATTTTGTACATACAGAATACAGAGGTAACTTGTCTATTCCTTTATGATGCATTTGAACTAGCAATGACTTGCGATTAAAACTTGTAGCAAGTGGCAGGCAAAAAGGACTTAATATAAAGACTCCGTTTTCACCAAAATTCGAGTCACTGCATCTTGAGAAGGTATTTACTGCCTTTGTGTTAAGGGAGTGGGGAATAAAACAATTTTAATATAGGGTTTTTCCCGACTGATCTATATTTATAGTAATACAATACTATGGCATAATACAATGCAATACGCGTTGTATTTTGTATTATGCCAAGGTACTTAATTATTTTTACCTTATTAACTAAAATAACTCAAGGAAAATTATCTGAAAAACAACTTATGCTAAGGCGAAATTTTCTTATTTCTTATAATTTATTCAGATATTTCACACAAAAAATAATAAAATCATAGATTCATTTTATATAAGTGTTTCTATGACCGACTCTCCTACATTGTTTTTCATATGTATAGACACAATTTTTAATGTTTTTTATAGTATATCTCGTATATCTATATTAATATTTTTCTTTTAAAAAATTAATTATAATTCGCCCATGAAAACAATGGTTAACGCATTTAATAAAAAACAAAGAAAAACAATTTGACGGTCTTGGAAGTTTCAAAACGTGGTCTCCTTTTACAATATCTAATTTAATATTAAAGTACTTCAGACAAATTGCTCCCGATGGACAGTAGAGGTTATATTTAGATACGTAGTGAAATTTAACGACTTCTTGCAGACATTCACTTAATCCAATTTGCTGGCCATTATGAAAATGAAAAACGAGCAGATAGGTACGGTGAGTACATACGAGCAGGTAAGTACGGTGGGTACATACGGGCAGGTAGGTACGGTGGGTACATACGGTGGCGATACATGATGATCCATCACATTAATTAATTTGGTGCGGGCATGTTGTTATCGTGGTGACAATGTACTTATGGCTATACGGACACACGAACCGCACACGCCTATTAATAAAAGATACGCAATCAATTTTCTAAATTATTTGTAGTTTACTCTAACATGAAATCTGCTGTATATTTGTACGAGTATGTAGTTTGTATGAATAAGCTTGGTATCCAATTATGGACGGAGTCGTAATATTATTTAAGTTTGTAAACTAATCTATATTTCTTCATACAAAAATATAGATTAGCTTAAGAACCTTTATTGTTATCTATCAAAGTAATAAAACCTAAAAAAATGTTTTTTGTCTGTGCGTTCGTGCACGCTAATCCCACAAACGGCTTAAACGATTAAAATACAGTTTTCTCTATTGTATTTTGGCAAACTTTCCTTAACATTTTGTATTTGTTTATTCGAATCGCTTCATAAATAAAAAAGGTATATCAATATTAAGTATTTTACTCCACAAAACTGCTACAAAAGAGATGTTTTATTAAATTGGCTGAAACTTTGGTTTTCAATGAAGAAGAACTTTAGAAAACAAAAGCAATTTAGATCAGTAAATAAATAACCGTGTGGTTATAGCGGGTGACAACGACGCGACGACGAAAGTAGTAATAAGCTTATATTGATACGTATACGTATGGTTTTAATATTATTAATTTTTTCAAAGTAAATTTCTAAGCTTGATATTAGTAAGTTTCCAAGTGATTGATGATGATGATATGATGAAATAAACTTAAGATTAGTTCAGTTAAAATAAAGCAATTGGTGGAAGTTTAAACTAAATCAGTTTAGTACTTTCGGAGATTAGCGTGATCATACAAACAGACAGACAGACAGATAAATAGACAGACAGATAGACAAGAAATTAAAAAAATATATTTTTGCTTTCTATTATTCTTTTAGATCCAAAGGTGCTGGTTCAGGTCCTACTACGTTGAAATTTTTATTTATACGTTTTAAATATTTATCTATCCTTATTTTAACAGAAATACTTAATAATTCAAAAAAACTGTAAGACAAAATCTAACTTGAAGATGGGTAATTAAATATATATATATATATATATATATATATATATATATATATGTTAGATATCATACATATACTTCACAATAATTATCCAAACATATTGATTAAGCAAGAATGAAATAATGCTTACACGTTCTAATTAGTAACAAGTCAAACCTTTAAAGTAGTTGAGTGTTAGTTGTTATATATACATTTACCTTTTAAAGGGGTAATTACTTTGATGAGTGGGAATATGCTTAATTACCTTTGCTAGGGAACGAACTCGTCAACGTATGCGTTAGAAATTTAATACGTTTACAGATAAATTATTATTATACGAGATAATTATTAAACGTTGGGAACATAATGAAAATCGTAGTTACCGTTGTGGAATATCAAATAGCGTTGATTAAGAAGCTTCTGTACATGTATACTGCTTAAAATTATATAATGGTTCAAATCTATATTCTATGACTGTTAGATAAGATAAGTAAATATCCATCAGGTGAGTTCTACTGATGAGTTCACTTATAATTGATACATTTCTTATTTCTTCTTTATTAAGTTCTTCGATATAAAAGATGCTATCCTAATTATTTGAAAGTACGCCACAGCACAAGTCTCTTTTTTTCTTTTTTATTTTATGGTAAAAACATGGCAAACGAGCGTACGGGTCACCTGATAGTAAGTGATCACCGCCGCCCACAACACCGCGTAACACCAGAGGAGCTACTGGTGCGTTGCCAGCTTTTGAGGTGGCTGGGGCCCGGAGCCCGGCATTACCTAATACGAAACGCAGTGGCATAAAGCCACTACTTCACGCCGGTTTTAAATGCCGGGGGTGGTAACTATCCGGTCGAGTCTGCCCATGCTGCGCCATTGCTGGCAACGTGACTCTCCCACTCGTACTTTAGTCGCCTCTTACGACACCACCAGTACCAGGGTTATCCTATTCTAAGCCGGGAACACACGGCTAAAATGCGGTCTCCCATCTATATATGAAATAAATTTGTACAATAGAAGTGTCCAAATATATTCTTAGAAACTTGTTTTTCCTACTGTACTTAATTTTCTATAAAGAACCTTTAAAACATATATGTAATATTTTCACTAATTGGCACTAAGAACATAACTTTACTTTCGGGCTTCGCCGCAATCGGATGATAATGTTAAAACATTTAAAACCTTTGAATTACTTTGAGAAAGGAGAATATAATTAGATCTTACGATATCATAAGATCTAATTATAGATCTTACCTTTTGTGTTGTCAATCATGCATCCTAAAGAGAACAGGAGCTGATATATTTGCTACCGAGCCGTAAATCTTGAAATGTACCTACGTGTGCTCTAACGTTCATTATGCAAATACTTAAAGGTACATTCTGTCCAGTAAGTTCTTACTTGTACTTCGATTAGGGTCGACAGCCTTTGCCCCTGTCGCCTCAATGATGGATGAACCTCACATCAGATTCTGTATAGTTTTGCATATTATTCTTTTTCATGCAAGGGAGAAGTTACGAGGTCACTTTTCATGTCATCTTATAACAATCTTTGTAGATTATTAAATGATAAGTGTAAAAGGATAAGTTATAATAAAATAACTTCTGAAACTTTAATATTGCTACTAACTATGTTTTTTATTACATTTTATTTAAACCAGTGGCGCAGGGGTACACAGTGTGACTGTAAACGCGACTGGTTGTAGGTTCGATCCCCATTCGAGGGAATGAAATATTTATTTAAGTATATATTTTTTTCTTTTCGCTTTTGTGTTCGTTACAAAAGCGCAGCGTTGAGTTTCGCCACTCAATACGTAATGTCTCTAGAATTTGGGGAATGGAGTGTCTTAACAATAAGTTCCCTCATTCTTTATAAATGGCGTTTTATTTTCCAACAATTATCTTATTATTCATTTTGTTTGAAAGTTTTCCCTAAATGTGTTTGATTTAATTGTTTTAGGCTTTTATGAAGAAGTAAAAACTGCGCTTTCATTAATTGTGGTCAAGAAAAATATACTCTGTATATAAAATAAAAATGCATTCAATTTTGCAAATTGAAAATTCCTTACAATACTATTCTGTGTTGTATAAAGAGCTTACATAACATTTATATACTGATTCATTATTTTCTAGAAGTAAATAAATTACGTCATACAAGCTATAAAGTGGTAAGAGCTAGAGAAAGCATATTTACGAATTCGTCTGCAGCATAAATTGAGTAAGAAACTTTGTCACTAAAGTTCATTCAACGTCCTATTAAGGCACTTAAATTAGCCAAGTTCCCAAACTTCGGACACTACTGTTTCGACGTCTCCACTGTTACACGTGTTTGAATCTTACTGTCTTAAACTAACCAAATCCGTACTAAACTTTATATTTAGCTCAAAGTACGCAAATATCAAATGTACTTAAATAACAAAGATGGAAAAGATATTTTTGTACACAAAAACAAGATTGTCATGATATGTTTAAGATATGAGATATAGTAGTTATCAGTTTTGATTTGTTTGTCTTCTCTTCTTTGGACAAATCGTCAACTAGATATGAACCGGTTAAGTGCGAGAGGGACTCTTCCGTACCAATTTCAGGATTGTAGGTCAACTAGAAGTATATATTAAAAAAGATGACAAACATAAGTTTACTGGCATATGCATTTTGTATTAAATTAACTACAAATATAATTAAAAAAAACTGTTTAATGCCTATCTAGATAGATGTTATTTCGCATCTGTCTAGGTAGGCTCTTGAAACTAGGTATTCGAGGACGACAAATGTGGTTTTTCATGCATAAATTCCGACCCCGAGGGAATTCCGCGATAAAAATTAGCCGGTTTAAAAGAAACTTACTCCGATATCGGGCTTAAAAAAAACTAACTGACAGTGTGTCTAACTTTATATTGAATTTAAAAAATTCCTTTGCATTTCTTTACGCTGTGGAGTCACTTAATGATACTATTTATCCTGGTCCATGGATTAGCGAGAAATGCACAAAGTTATAAAAAGCAGTCGAAGCTTCTCTTAAAAAAATATTCAAAACCGCAATGTTGAGCCAAATCCCCAGTAATAATGTCATGAACAAGCCTGCGTCGACCGCCATTCATTCCATCAGAAAAGGATGAATTGCAGGAAACATGACGATGTCAGTTTCTATGTGGGATTATGAAGCGCGTTTTAATATTACGAGACATGTCGCAACAGATTGCGGGACAGATATCATGGCTCGCGTAATCTCCTTTTATTAACTATCGTCTGCATGGATTTAAAAAATTGGCGTAGATATTTTTGTTACATTAAATGTTGGCTTTTATATAAATCCTTTTTCTTTTCTCATATTTTTCCTAACATAAAATTGAGTAAACAGAGAAAATTTAGTGTCAAGACACCCCGACCTCTGCTCTTCACTCAAATTTGAGACATTACTGTCGATTAGTACCAGAAATGAAATCGATGACTGGTCGATCGATCGGAAGAAATCCGCAACCTAGTAAATAACTATTATCTCTTTGTTTTGAAGACCCATAATGTATATCAAAGAAAATAGAGACGCCGGCCATGACTACCAATATATCGCTGTGTGAATGGAGAATATATTCTTATAGCGTTTCTTTCACTATGTACAGATGGTTTGAAGCTCTTTTCCTAGAGTTTCTATAGTAAAAACGGGCAGGAGGTATCTCTTATTGTCTCAATTGTCTTCTTAGGTTAGTTTAATATGTCAATAGAAAGTGCACATCGGGCTCTTCAACTATATTATGGACACATTTAACTATTCTTTGTAGTTTATCTGAA
The DNA here is from genome assembly GCA_018247715.1 of Heliconius burneyi. NCBI lineage: Eukaryota > Metazoa > Arthropoda > Insecta > Lepidoptera > Nymphalidae > Heliconius > Heliconius burneyi. Next base: position 11,816 of record DWGR01002186.1, read on the forward strand.
ACATTATGGCTGTTCATCAGATGCTCTAAGCTATAATATTATCTCAATGGAAAGTGCTCATCACTTTCAAACATTTTAGTTAACGATGCATTTAATGATTTCTTATAGCTTTGCTGGGCTTTAATATCAATCTAGTGTAATTTAAAACCAAATTATGGAAGTCCAAAAAATGACGAAGCGTTTTTAGAAAAGTTAGGTAGAGTTAGTTAGCAGAGGTCGGGGTGTCTTGACACTAAATTTTCTCTGTTTACTCAGTTTTATGTTAGGAAAAATATGAGAAAAGAAAAAGATTTTATATAAAAGCCAACATTTAATGCAACAAAAATATCTACGCCACTTTTTAAAATCCATGCAGACGACAGTTAATAAAAGGAGTTAACAAAGATGTGAGCAGCCACTAGTTTAAAATAAAATATCTCTGTGTGTATCAGTTGTCCGACGCATAATTGACTTATGATCTCATTAAGAATTTACATGATTTAATACGCTTAGTGCATTAATGTGTCCATTTGATGAGATACTCTATTTGACGTATGACAACGGTGATACGCTATAAGCGCAGAATTAATCAATTTATTACTTATATACACTAGCTTTTATCTTCGGCTCCGTTCACTTGGACCAATAGAAATAGCTAAGAGATGTGAATGACACTATTACATATTCTTAGAATTCGGTAACTTTAATTGTTAATCCAAACCAGTAGCTTCTGTAATTAACGTATATTTATAATATTCGTTTAGATAATATAAATAATAGGCAAGCTCCTCGGCACCGCGTCCGCCGCTCGCGCCCGCCGACAACCGCTCCTTGTACCACACGCGACGCAACGACCATTTGATCAGTTTGACACGCTGTAAAAGGCAATTTTGCCCTTTACAGCATGTCAAAGATGCAGTGACGAAATATTCCGTTTCTAGCTCTCAGCTTGCACTGTATGTACTTGATAGTCGGTCTACACGATTCAGTCTAATATGGAACTTGGTTTAAGCAATTGAAGCACAATGTCCTTGAAAACAATCTAACAATGGTTAGTATTCAATCAAAAATATTATTGTAACAATTATATTGTTATAAGCAGACACTAAACTACATAAATCACATTAATTCAAAAACAGATTTTCGTAATTAGATGGACGAAGATAAATCGCTTACCACCAAATCGTCAGCTTGTTGCGTGACTGGCGCGCGATTTATGACTTAATAGCGGAGCACTAAGCAGGCCTTAGATAAGGTGCTTCTAAGTGATTGTCGGCGCTCACAACAATCGTAATTACTCCAAACTGCTCCAACTATCTACGCCGAGACGCACGCGATCTCTTTCATCGACCAAGTCTATTCGTACTAATCGTTTGCATAAAGCTGTTCGCAGATTTTGAGCTCAATGTTTGATATTTATGCGTGTCATATGCAAAGGATTGATAAAATAATATTAAAGTAGTTATTGAAGATTTGAATAAGATTTGATTAACATATTTATGTGTAATTAGCGACCTGCTTGCCCGCTTAAAATACATAATTATTACTTTTCTACTCTACATAAGGTACTATCGTTTTCTAATATTTGTCACTAATCGCATATATACTTCTGAGCCTGTTTATGGGTCTGATTCCTAAAAAGACAAAGCGTGGCGTTGAGTTTCACCACTCACTCACAAGAATTCCACGAAAAGTGGTTAACAGAAGTGTCTTAATAGGGAACGGAGTGTCTTTACACTGGGTTCCCAGGATCGGTCTAACCTAACCTATCCTGCTATGTGCGGGTTACTGCGTCGATACTGATTACAGGACGACCTATGTCTTCAATTATGTTTCTAAGACCTCTAGGAACCTATGGACAAAAACAAAACATTTCAATGAATTATATATGAGGACTTTTATTCATTATCTCTCTGGGATTGAAGACAAATAACTAATTTAACAAAAATATTCCTTCTTATCTACATGCTTTAAAAAAATAGATTAGAATAAATACATAACACTAAACATGTACCTCCACAGTAGAAGTACTGATTGTACATCAATTATTATATATTTATTGTTATGAATGTTTTTTAGGCAATATCCAATAAACGTGAGATTTGCTTTAACATATTGATACATTACTTCTGACCACAAATTACGACTTCCATTGCGTGTTGATGAAATTAATTATACGACCGTTTCATTTAACCTCTTATTAAACGTAACATTTTGCTGACGTTAAACAGGTAACAAAGCTTGCTGTTTTTATTTAACTTCACGCTGTGCACCGCATGTAGCAGGGTACTTTCCGAAAAATCCTTAAATTTGGTGGTAGGACTCAACACTGCGATTTGATTCGATACCAGAATAAAGAAATAAAAATATAAAGTAATAAAATATTAAATATTTTATTTCCTCGAGCGGGAATC
>DWGR01002187.1:0-14206 GCA_018247715.1 Heliconius burneyi
AGGTTGTAAATGTCTGATGTGGACTATTAGTGGGAACCTGTTGCTCTAAGAGTTGATTACAGTATTTAGAGTAAGTGTTCTCTGTTGAGACCGTCGTACTGAGGCAGAAGAAACTTAGTAACTCGATTGTTCTTAAGACATTGCAGTTCCTACGCATCGCTCAATTCTTAAGACATTGCGTGTTGAGTGCTGAAAGTCAACGCCACACTTTGTCTTGTTACCAGACCCAGGGAGAGGAAACGAAATTATTAACTACCCTTATCGTGGTTTAAACCGGCATCTGCTAATTTACAGTTAGATGCTGTGCCACTCTACTACTACTATTATAATTTAAAAAAAAAATACCTCATAAATATTACCCTAAATATGTATATATTTAAAATATTTGTCCACTTGACCCTTAAAGTCCAATGCAAATACGCATATAAATCTAAACGACGCGGCGTCCATTCCTAACATTGAACACAGAACAAAGGCACAGGTTGCATTGTTGTTCACTCGCTAAGTGGAATTTCTAAGCGTTTTCGAAGCAATAATAAGAAAGTGTTATAGACATTTCTACTACTAATAAATAATATATATTGGCCGTTATGGCGCAGTGGCACATTTGATTATAAACGTAACGAACCGGATCGAACCTTAAACAGATTCGATTCCTATTCGTGGGGCCATATCAAATATTATAATAAAAATAGTTTAAATTGTTTTTATTTTCTCATATCCGATAAAAGTATGAGCGGCGTTAAATTATTCCCTACACAGTCTTGTTTTAGAGATCGGGCGAAAAATGGATAATAGAGTATCTTAACAATAAGTTTTCACCTAATCTGCTTTACGTGTACGTATCCAAACTAAATTAACAAGACAATAATAAGTTTTAATTAATCACGCTCTCGGTAGAAATGCGAAACAGAAAATTTTTTCTTCAATCGAACAACTTGCAAAGGGTAACACAATTGACCGATTTATATCTTATCTTTTGTAGATTCTTTTCCTTAAGAGGCTAATGAGGTAGGAGAACTAATAGCGTTTTAAAATTTACACTAAAAAAACCAAACCAAATAAAGGTAGTGCGTTGGTTTGATTTAATTTAATTACTTATCGAAATTATATCATTCACATATCTTGCGTTTCACAGGGTAGGTTTTTCTACCTTGTTCGGTCTACAGAGAGGCGCTGTAGGTAATTATATATTACGTTTTTATAAAATTCTATTTATTATATTTTTTTAAGTCTCGTCCTTTTACGATTGGATTCGAAGTGACACTAGAATATATTTATTAGCATTTAGCATGAATCTGATATTCTTTCTAACAAATGAAGATCAAATAGAGCGTACTTTTTAGTGTTTGAACTAAACGCAAATATTATTTTAGAAGTTTACATTAAATATGTAAATAAATCATTTTTTTTTACATATCTTTAACCAGTAAGGTTCTTACAAACCAGTAATATCTAGAGATAGATATTTCAGAAAGCTTTGTGGAACTCCATCCGTTTCCTGGATTTTTATAAAGCATTGAAAGTTGATTAGCGGAAACGTTGCACTCTATATCCAACCAGATCGTATAAAGAAAAATATTTTCTCCAATAAGGCTGAAGTAAGAACCGACGTATGTCCAGATTTATGTGCCTACATGCGATTAAGGCATTATACAATGCAATTTTTAGAGTTTCGTATCGGGAAATTAAAAAGTGGGATGCTTTGTTGTCCGTCAGTCGATCAGTCGGTCCGTTTATCAAGATCGTTTTTCTCTAGATCACGTGTAGATATTAAGCTAAAATTAAGTAGCGAGGTCTACCAAGTCTCTACAAATATGGGGATAAATCCGAAAATCATGAAATTGTTGTGTGTTCCCGGCTTAGAATAGGATCACCCTGGTGGTGTCGTAAGAGGCGACTAAACTACGAGTGGGAGAGTCACGTCGCCAGCAATGGCAACACGCATGGGCAGACTCGACCGGATCATTACCACCCCCGGTATTTAAAACCGGCGTGAAGTAGTGGCTTTATACCATTGCGTTTCGCATTAGGTAATGCCGGGCTCCGGCGCCCAACCACCTTAAAAGCTGGCAACGCACTTAACCGCGTAACACCAGAGGACCTACCTCTGGTGTTACGCGGTGTCGTGGGCGGCGGTGATCACTTACTATCAGGTGACCCGTACGCTCGTGTGCCATGCTTTTTCCATAAAAAATAAATAATTAAAATAAAATTATTGATCTTTCAAGCAATCCACTACATGCTTATTTTAGTTGTTCATTTCAAATAAAACTTATTTTATTTTGTACTAACACAGATGAACGCAAAATAAAGTTTGTCAACGTTTATAATTCGTAAATCGCGCTGATCTACAATTATGAAATTAAAACAGAACCCTCAGTGCGCGTATACAACTCGCACTTGGCTGGTTATTTTTTCCACAAATATCACCAATTAAGTGACCTTGGTCCATACAGGATGTACACTACAATACACGTCGGATGTTCGCGGTCAGTCATTCTGCAACAATTGTTTTGACAAAAATTATCTCACTTCTCTATAGAAATTCACAAACGCTGACGCTTGCAATTCACTGGACCAGCGTGATTATTATCAAAATTGCAACAGGATGTTTCTTTTGAATGCCTTACATATATGTATACTTATGGCTGGAATAGGAAATGTAACACGTTTCGTATTATTTGGACGCGTTCGTGGCCAAATGGGAAACATATATTGTGCACAATGGTTGTTGCTTCAGTCAATTTAGGATAATTTGTAATATTTTATTTTTTATAATTTTACATTTTACGAGCCTTGAGCTCTACCCCGCTTTTGTCAAAAAATTAAATCATCTTCCCGCTGTATCCCACACACAGCAGAGGGAACCTAGTGTTAAGACACTCCGTTCCCCACTTTCTGCTGAATTCTGGAGGCATTGCGTGTTGAGTGGCAGAACTCAACGCCGCGTTTTGTCTCGATGCCAGAGCGAAGAAATAAAAATATAAATTTAAATAAATATTTCATCTCGTCGAGTGAGAATCGAACCCACAACCAGTCGGTTTTACAGTCACACCTTGTGCCCCTGCGCCACGACTGGCCTCCATTTTGTCCAAATTATAAATATTACATGTGATAGTAACCGAGCCCCTCGCATTCGTCTTGTCGTAGGGAAATTATAATAGTCCAAACCAGGGGAGTGGGTATCGAAGCCTTACCTTTATATTCAAACGCTGTCGCAATGCGCGACACGATAAGCTCAACTTTTATTTTATTAATTGATTTCTTATTTTTATTGTTCTCATTTTTGAATTGTAGAATAAATACAGATTTCGAATCTGGTACATAGTACTAAACTCAATAGAAAGGAAAATAGATAAAAAGGACAGAGTACTAAAATAAAAAGAAGGGAATAATAAGGGCATAGTTTTAAGTAAATATACTAAAAAATATCTAACACGAATAATTTACAGCACGTTCAGTATTCTCAAGACCAAAAATATCATGAACACGCTTTAATTTAATTCAAGTAGGTATTGTGATAAATATCAAAGTAAGCATTCTTATCTGAGCGACAAAAGTATGAAGAGTGAAGTATATTTCTAGGAAAGAATTTTTATATCACTTGATGATGACATCTGTGATAAGAGCCACTGTGGGATTACGAAAGTAAAAAGTACCTTTAGTTTTTTAGTTAGACTTTTAAATGTTTTAGTATGAAATTAAAACATAACGTAATCACTCTTATTTTATAAATTTCTTGCAACCACATGTATAACTGTATAAAAAAAATTAACTGAATTTTACCCGCTTACAATAATTGTTTTATCATGAAATTTGACTAAAGAGACAATGCAATGATATGGTATCACAGAGCTGGTCTGATAAAGGAACCTGGATCTGAATAGTGAAGAGGTTACTAGCAAACCAATGGAGTTAAGCTAACATAATTTATAAGTCTGAGTTCCACATTCTATACGACTTGTAACAATAGTGTTTAATACTATTTAAAAAAAGCTGTATATTTATATATATATATATTACCAACAATATTCTGGACTATGTTTCTATCTTTGTTATCAAGTGCAATAAAGAGTATATATGTTCTCTGTTAGTTCACGTAACGAATGATTTTATTATTTAATAGTAAAACATAATAAAATATACTTAAAAGATATTGGTTCTTTTTTTTATTTTAACGTATTTTTATTAGCATTTACCATTGAGACAATCCCTGGAATATAACGATGTTTTTGTGGTTTTATGGATATTGTAATAAAACCAGTAGTTAAATTATCAGAATAATCTAACTGCTGCCGGCATTCTAGATGAACTGTGATACTCTCAACGCGTGTTAACTATTTTTAAATTTATCTCGGCGTATCTATTGTGAAATTTACGCATTAACCTTAAACCTTTTTATATTGTATGCCTATTTAGAGATTATTTTTAATGTTTAAAACGTTTTTATAAGAAATTTACTGCAAAAAGCTAAGTAGAATCAGAGCTAATAATATTAAATTTTGTATGCAAATAATAATAGGTAACATATTTTAAAATGTTTAATCCTTATGACAAATCACAGAAAGTAAAAGAGTTTTGTAACTGTACTTATCTCTTTTACATCACCATTAGTATCGCTAAGTTACAACCAGAAAACTGCACGTCGCCTCTGAACAATGTACGTATTAAAAGATAATGTTAAACAATGAACCAATTATATATAAATTATAATGAAGTACATGCTTATGACTTATGTATTGAAATTTTGTACAAATGTACAGAATTTGAACCCGTGCCCTCGAAAACACTTCCACTTATTAAAAATAATTAAGTTATATGCACATTTTGGTTAAGCTCATTATCATCCGCAACTTTGTTGGAGTTGACTTAAACATAAAATGGATAATCAGATTTTTCCCGTTCCGGTAAAGATTTTGAGAAATCCTTTCTTCTACTTCGCATCACTCTCTTTTTTTACTATACGTTTAATTTTGAATTTCTAAGTCCAATAGTCATTGACGGAAAAGTTTTGTACCTATAATATGTATATACATTAACCACAATTTTGACCTTATAACACTAGGTATACCATTTTCATCCAAATGCATGACTTATCATACGTTTAATCGCGTTACAAGGTATGTGATATTAACAGCATAATGCATAGCAGATCTAAGATAATTTAGACCAAGACACAGCGCCGAGGGCAAAAATGGATTTATTTTCAACGCAAATGAACGTTGCACAATAGATTCGATATGCAGAAATGGTGCTTTCTCAAACGATCTGAAAAGCCGTGATGTTTCCCTCGGGCCAAACGAATTATCTTGTAATCAACCATCTGTCCGTACATTGCTTAGCTCTATATACACTACACTATAACGAAATATATTATAATATTCATCCTTAAATATTCTGATATTTCAGAATACTGAAAAATCATTACTAACTTCTATTTACCTATGTGTGTGTACTCTATTTATTTATTGTATTTTGATTATAAATTTTCGAATACGAATCGAATTTACAATCATTTAGTGTGAAAGAACCATCCAAAATAATAATCCAAGTCAATAAATTTGAAGAATCCTGTAATTACGACATACAGTTAAAAACTGTACCACACAGCACTTAGCACATCTTTGGCCCCAACATATATAAAAGTAAAACAGTAATTACATTCTGATACCGACGTAATATATCTTGTCGATATCGTTTTGTATTACACTGATTAATTAAATGATACCTGACTTATAATGCTTTATAATGTTTTTGGCTCATTTTTAAATCAACAGTTTTTATTTCTTTACGCTTAAAATAAGTAATAAAAGAACGTATGGATCGTGTCAGTGAAAAATGTATGCGATTTAAAAAAGTTCCTTTTGCGAGAGTGAATAATTTTTGTGTTAAATTGCTTAATTAATTAACTGTATGGTTAAATTTTTTGGTGTAAAGTGAAATTTGGTTTTGGTACATTCTTTGTGAAGTATGTAGATGATTTTCTTTGATAATAACATTATGTTTTTAGGGAAAAATTGAGAAAGGAAAATATTAATGAAGAAAACCAGCTTTAGCTTGTAGGAAATCAGAAAATAAAGGAAATATTCTGATTTTGCGGTGGCTTATCTAATAAATATTAAGGAATCCTACAAAGTTTCCCATTTATATCGAATAGATAACATCCATAATTTATTATCAAGCTTTTATTTGTATAGAATTTGGATCCACGACCATTTTGTGAGTAGTGAAACGTCTAACGATCCGACTTTAAATATAGAGATCTAAACTCTTCCGTTACTGACTGACAGCCCGTATACTCGTATATCCGCTCTAAGCTCTGAGATCGATTTTGAGATACCATTTTCATTCATAATTATAAAACATTTACGAAAACGGTATTTCAAGATCGATCACAGAGTTAAGAGTTTTTCAGAGTTTTTATAAATAGAAAGTTGAAATTTAGAGGAATTAATAGAAGTGAGAAAATAACGATCCTTCAAAATTTTTCATCTGAAAGTCCAGGCGGACAAAGTAGTGGGTTAGTACAATATATACAAGTTTTATATACTAACTATACTGTTACACTCGCCTCGTTAAAAATACAAATGAACGTGGCATGTTCAAATAAATTGAAGATAAATGATACATGTTTACAAGAGTAATCGATTAGAATGAGCTTTGTGTATTAATTTAAATCTGTTCAGTGTCGATAACGCTTAACGTCTTGTCTTTGATGAAATGGATATAAATAAATATATCTTAATGTGAAAGGATTATTATGGTAGATACTAAACTGGCAATACACGCGATTTTACCTATATTACAAAAGTATAGTTAATGTTAAAATAGGATTTTTATATAACGTTATTCTAAAGGAAAAAACTAAATACTAAAGAAAATTAAATATTTTTTCATATTTAATTAACTGCAATTTATCTAATCAAGTTAACATTAAATGTATAGTACAATAATTTTAATTAAACTTTAATACTCACTTCGAGACTGTTTTTTGCCAAATAAAGGCAAACAAGGGGAAGGAAATGTATTAACACTTAGTTCTCTCCACTTATCCTGCTATATGCGGGATAAAGCGTGAACAAAATATATATTATATTAGCCTGTTTATTCATCTTATTTTATCATATCCATACTGTAACATAGATTACGGACCTCTCTGTCTTCAGACATAATTATAATATTAAAATTATAATGTAAATAATACTTCGAACATGGGTTTTCTTCTTCAAAACATATTACTTCATAAAATTTATTAATATTATTCATGTTTCCCTTATTTTTATCATAATTATTCGATCAAAAATTCAATATTCAATATCTTAAATAGAAATTTCATTTCGATTACACATCAAATTTGTATAAAACCAAATACGACAGGAAGGTTTGAGTTTCTTACAAAAAAAAATGAAGTAGAAGAGGAAAATGTCGAAATACCCAGAACTCTGTTTATATTTATATCTTATCAAACGAGGCCACGAGTGCCCGAGCTCTTATCTAGGATAATATCGATACCAAAAGTTAACGGTGTATTTCGTTACACAATATAAGGTAGGTAGGTAGGTTTGAAAGGTACCTGTCATTATTGTGAGAAAATGATTATTTTAAACTAATTTGCCTTATCATGTTCAATTTGTAATTGATCAGTGTAATTTTATGGTAATTAGTTAGTTAATTTAAGTTAAATATGAAAATCTAAGTATAGGGATATTTTTAAATTCGATTTTGGTTTGGTTTAGTTGAGGCTATCGTAGCTCAGTGGCACCAGCTTGTGATTGGAAGCGCGACGGTTGTGGATTCGATTCCTTGTTAGGGGGATTATAAATAATATTTTAATTTCCTCGTTCTGGTAACGAAGCAAAAGCGTGGCGTTAAGTTCTACCACTTAACACTATTGTAGGCATATTTGCCTCAAAAAGTCCTAATCTCTCTTCCTTCCTTCTCTCTTCTCTATTGATATTTAATTTTTATTAAATAAATAGAGACGGCACCTTTTAAAATCGCCTCTGACATCATATCATATAATTGTATCCTTTAACGATCACGTTCACTTTTTGGTCCATTTTTAATTTCACATGACATTGCATATTCTGATTGCTGTAAATTTCTAACAACTATTCAATTGTTTTCTCATATTCTATGAAAAAACTGTACAGACGTTTCCACGTATTTCGATGCAGCGTCTGTACTCATGTTATTGATGAATCAGGCTTATATTATGTGAAGTGTTCATTACATTACACCTGATATACAATACTATTAATTCATAATTTTATGGGACTGGGCGTAGGAATATGAGAAGGGGTGTGGGGGATTGGTCTTGTCTGTTCGTGCCCACCCCAGAATAGTCTTGTTTTGAAAAATTGAAAAAAAAACATCGCAATGCTACCTACCGTCCATCTTTTTTGAAATATTAATCAGATAGACGGAGATCCTAGAGCCCCTAGAAGTACGTTATTTTAGCAAAGCTGAAATTTTGAGGATTAATAGTGTAATATGTAGTCAAGACGGTATGCTTACTTACTAACATGAAAATGACGTAGGTCTGGGGACCCTGGAATCTTTGGCTGAGCTGGCTATAGTAATATATTCTATCATCCTAAAACTATACACAGATAACTGACATAGGTGTGTATTTTCAACACAACATTTTAAAGGCACATAAAAAACACAATAGTCTACCTACAACGTAGCAAAGCTATAAATCCAGTTCAAGTTTTGAAATTGTCATAAAAAAATAATAGCACTATTCACCTCAGTTTATACCTCATGTTATTGTTGGTAATGATAAGGCTTATCGGTTTTTTATCGTTATCAATTGGCGGTCAAACGTCTGGGTGGCGCCAGGAGACTCAGTGGTCTATTGATGAAAAGAAATAAAAAATGATAGAAAAAAGTAAATTTTATTGTTATATTTATTACGTGTGTTCATGCTGTATCCCGCATATAGCAGGGTAGGCAGAAGGAACCTAGTGTAAAGACACTTTGTCGCCTAATCGCCGCCGAATGATGAATGAGTGGCGAAACTCAACGCTTGTATTAGTGCCAGAGCGAAGAAATGAAAATATTAATAAATAAAAAAATTAAAAAATCTGCTTCACGCTGTATCCCGCAAACAGCAGGGTAGGCCAAGGAAACCTAGTGTTAAGTACCCTCTGTTCCCCACTTTCTGCCGAATTCTGGAGGCATTGCGTGTTCAGTGGCAGAACTCAACGCCGCGCTTTGCCTTGACACCAGAGCAAAAAAATGGAAATATAAACGTAAATAAATATTTCACTTCCTTGAGTGGGGATCGAATCCACAACCGTCGCGTAACACTCAAACCCTGGTGCCGCTGCGCCACGACGGCCTTGAATATACACAGTCCTAAAAAATATTTTCGTGTCTCCCTGAAGTCTTACGAGATAATAGAAAAACATAGACGATTAAGCATGTAATATTAAAACATTCTGTGTAAACTGATTATCTCACAGATTAGGCTTGTGATAAGATTTTTTGAATGTAAAATTAAGTATTTTTAATCATAATTATTACGGTAAATTATTTTTTAATTAATAACTACTTTTAAAAATGGAAAAAAAAATGACCGAAAAATTTCAAGAGGTTCTCAAATCTAGTTAAAATCCTATATGTATTTTATGTTTAACCTGTTCTTATTAATATCCCATTAATAGAAATCAAAGTTATTTTATTATATTTTTGAATGTTTTGAATGTTATTTTACTATATTTTTTTGACAAAACTGAGTGTTCATGTTGGTTTCATTATGAAGAAAAAAAATTCACGTCACACTCCACCTATATTGGGTATATAAAATGTCTGATCATACAAAAATATGATATGTACAATCATTAGATATTAATGTAGCTAATTTGTATGCAGAAAGCAATACGTTACGAAGAACACATTATACCTTAATTATAAGCGATTATATATTCTAATTACCCAAAAATAGAGTCTATATTTAGTTGCTTGACAGTTCGTTGGTGTTTTCTTAAAACATTCCTTGCCATAAATAGTATTGGTTGGTATCGGGCGCCGGCGCCTGCGCAACGAAACAGTCTAACAGTCTTACTATTTACTTTGGACTGAAAAAGTAACGTTTGATTACTGTGTTATTTTTTAATTGAAATGCTAGATTTAGATACGAGCATATAAATATATTTTTTACTACGTATTTATTGATGCGAGGCCGCTATGGCGCAGCCGCACAAGTCTCAATGTAAACGTGATGGTTCTGGGTTCGATTACCACTTGGATTTTTTACATCTACATCTCTCTTTTTCAATACAAAGCGCGGCGTTGAGTTTTGTCATGTAATACACAATGTATTGAAAATAGGTCGGAAAACGCTCCCTTTGTCTACTCGACTATAGATATGCTTCTGATATTGGATCCTTCCAATGTTCTCATTATATTCTAAGAAAATATATTTACAAAAAAAATCATCTTCTCACTGTATCCCGCATACAGCAGAGTAGACAGAGGGAACCTAATGTTTAGACTCTCCGTTCCCCACTTTCTGCCGAATTCTGGATGCATCGCATGTTGAGCGGCAGAACTCAAAACGCGCTTTGCCTCGCCATCAGAGCGAAGAAATGAAAATATAAACATAAATAAATATTTCACTTCCTCGAGTGGGGATCGAACACACAACCGTCGCACCCTTGTGCCGCTGCGCCTCAATATATTTACCCAAGTAGATGAAATCTACGTATAAAATAACACAAACGAGTCCAAGCTATTAAGAAAAACACTTTTGTCAATGATAAACACAAGATTACATTAAAGCTTTGACATTTGATTACGCCGCATACGTGAATCATTTTGGTACAATTGTAGAATATTTTTTTACTAGCAAACACTACCTAGTGCTTTTATTTTGGATATAGTGCTGGAACTCAACGCCGCACTTTAGCTTCCCAAATTAGAGAAATAAATTTTTATATGTTAACATATAGAATCGAACCTTTACTCAATCCTTACTTCGAGGGTCGAACCCATAATAATTATTTACAATCAGACATTGTACTGCGCTACGATAGTCAAGTAATATCTAAGTATGTAAATACATAGCGGTATACAGTTTTAGTCCGTTATCGGTGCAAGTGCTGCTGAGCTAATGTTCCAGCGATAAGTCGCGTCTCGACTATTACTTTGATATGGTCAGCATACTTGTTTATGTTTAACATTAAGATAAGTAATAAATATATATAGTGGGACAGTATCTGACTTTTCGCGATGGTCGTGAATACGAATTATGTTTTAATTATACATGGAACTAGGTTTAGTAAAGCTAATTGCGGCGTTAGGCACCGCCAAAGAAAAAATAGTGGTTGAGTATAAAGAATAATTATTTATTATAAAGTCTTTTACTACCTGTTCAAGCATAATTTAAGAGGTACATACAAAAAGTGATTAGTTTAACTTAAATTCTTTTGCTGGATTAATAGTGTACATTTGATAATATACCTTTTAGAAAACCGTGCACCACAGAATACTGCAAAGTGTTCCAAACGTCGGGTTTCCAATGTGTAATACTAAATATACGCGGTTAATCCCTGTTAATTGGTTTCACTTAAAAACGCGTAAGAATCGTGAAAATGAAAATTAAATCAAATTTAATAAGCTTCACGCTGTATCCCGCATACAGCAGGGTAGACAGAGGGAACCTAGTGTAAAGACTTTCCGTTTTCCTCTATCTGTCGAATTCTAGGGACATAGCGTGTTGAGTGGCAGAACTCAACGCCACAGTTTTGCCTGGACATCAGAACGAAGAAATGACAATAAACATTTCATCCCCTCGAGTGGGGATCGAACCCAAAACTATTTGGTTTTACAGTCACAACTTTTGCGCCTGCTGCACCACGATTGGCCTCGCAAATCATAGCTGAACAACACGAAAACATGACAATCAAAGATCTCATTAAAGTTAACATATTTGCTATAAAAAATATAAAAACATCATACCGCACTGATATGATTTACCAAAACCATGCAATATATAAACAAGTCCCGCAGCATGAGCAACCAGTTTACCTTTTAAGTGAAATGTCGTTATATTAACGTAAAAAGTAGTTTTTCACTTGACATTTACTGTGAACACTTTCTTTTTGCAACTCTGTAATATCGACTTGAATTATATTTAATTACTTGGGTAATTTCACGCTTTTTCCCTCATAACAGGATAAGCAGATACAATCGAGTGTTAAGACACTGTTTTCCACACTTTTCAAAACAAATTTCAAGGTATTTCATCTTGTGAGGCGGAAATCAACGCCGCGTTTTTTCAATCGTTTACCTTTTTTTACCATTCCCTCGAGTGGGAACCGAATATACGTCACGACGGCCTCTAATTACTTGGGAGAGTTGGGAATTTACTTTGTTATGAGGCTTTGTAAGGTCTGAGAAGATGTAATATTACAATTTAACAATAAGAGTATTTAACATTACTAATATGAGAAAGTAAGCAAAAAATATAGATTAAAATTTAATAGACACTTTTTAATGAAAATAGAGACGCGGTGAGAATACACTTGGATTTATCCACTTAAATCGTAAAGTCAGGCTTAGCTATACGAGAATTAGAATTATAATAGCTTATAATATTAGACGTAAAAACTTAACTCGACTTAAAAATGGATATTGTCTGTGATCTGTAAAAAAATCATTTTCACATGATATTTCAAATTGTGTACTAACCAAGTTTCTCATATATATGGTTTGTATTCAAAATGCATTTTCCATGACAGATAGAAAAAAGGTAAAGAAAGAAAAGAAGGTAAAGCAAAGATAATAACCAATTTACATCTGAAAATTTTTAGACTGCTAAAGTAAGCTGAAGACTAGATGGAAATCTATAATCTTATAGTATATATGTTAACCCCCTATTTTCTTTTCTATGATTTCTATGATTCTGCTTATATAGATGTGATATATGTTCAGTTCATCTCGATTACTGTGTCATCGACCTTTTGCATCAAAAAATTTAAAAACATTGGACTGGAAAATTTATTTCTAATAATTTATCTTTTTTGTTTACAGGTAAGAACTCGTATGAATTATTTTAAATTGGATGGTAAGTTAAATCTGTAACCACTGCACTCTGAAAAGAAATTACTCTAAGTATTTTATAGATGCATTCCACTTCCACACACAAGAATAGGAGCTTAGAGCAGTTGAAGCCTGAGACTTGCAATCCATGTTTTAGGTTTCAGGGCCGAATTGGGATTGATCCTAATCGTGTCGCCTTCAAAATACGTCCCAGAAATGTATAGATAGTTCGATCTTCAGGAAACTATAGATAGGTTTCGGTATTATACCTCTCGCTCCTAGTTTAACTGCGTACAAATTAACTCGAAATCTGTTTCTGGTCAATACATTTATAAGCATCTTTATTACTCATATGGCAATAAAATTAAACGTTAAAACTTAAATAAATGAAACGTTAGTAAACCTTTCAGAGAATTGTTGTATGAATTATAATGTAAATACTATGTTTTATAAGTCAAAGATGTAATTTTCATTTGTAGAACAAAAAACATTACTATCTAAAACTTTTAAATCCTACTTGTGGACGTTTTTAGTGTATTTGCCAGTGATAACTAAATTAAGTTAGTTCGTGTTGAGCTTTTGTTAACTAAAGCAAATGCCTTTTATGGCAGGTTCAAGGTAGATTAGAAGTACACGTGTGGATTTTTTTCCTTGAAATTATTTGTACTGGTTTTTATGTTTTGTTTCTGTAATAACTTATATGTTGAAAACATTTATATGTTTAATTTGAATTTAAATAATAATTTATTATTACCAACCCACAATGTTCCGAAAATTCAGATGAAAGTGGGAACGTGGGGTCCTAGCCCTAGGTTCCGTTTGTGTAGTCTACTTATGGAATTATAAGACAAAATTTTGTTATCCACTTTCCATACCATAGAAAAACTGTAATTTGTTTAACCAGATTTCAAATTGTTACCAATTTATTGCAAACCTTAATTATACCCACGCTTCTTTGGATAAGAATCATCAATCATCGTCAGTTAGTGTTTTGATCTTTTTTCCACTCACACATACTTGTAGTCTTTTTTTTTTGTGTAATAAACTTTGTTTTTTAACGATTATTCTTTATTTAACTAGATTAACTTTTAAGTAATAAAATGCCAAGTCAGTCGGATAACAGAGGCATTAACGCAATAGACTAGTTTCCATT
>DWGR01002188.1:0-14205 GCA_018247715.1 Heliconius burneyi
TGTCCATAGACATGATATCAACTTACCAGCTCACTTTCACATTAGCTATCTATCTAGGTTTTCAGATATAGTTAGCTAACGATATTATTGTAACTTTTTTAATAATTATTAAAAATATTTAAAGAAACGTTTGTTTGTTTATTTTTTCTGAAACCATGTTGTTTATGGATTCAATCAAAATGTTGTACCTGGCATTAGTGCTGGCTTTGGTCGTCAATGTCTGTCTTCCGACTCAACCTATTCCATTTAACACGGTCTTCAACATCCTCGGTGGTCACTCATGTCCTGCTTTCCGACATCCATGGATCCATAGCTTCCTTGGGCGTTTGGCCCCCCAAAATTATTTATTTAGGCTTATTTGTTTTATCGAAATATTGTTTGGTACATACATTTGTATATTTTCTACTGCTGCTATTGCTATTATTATAATTATAAATGTTACTACTTTGTTAGTTAATATTTCAATGTGAACTGGAATTGTAAATGACGTAAAAGCTCGGGTAGTAATTATTCGTTCTTGATATGAATCAATCTCACGAACAACAAAGTGTAAATAATGTACGAAGCTATTTTAATATAATTTCAAAATAGTACAAAAATCCATCGGGGCAGTCTGTCGCACAATGTCTGATTGTAACGACGGTTTTAGGTTCGAATCTCATTCAGGGGAATTAATTTTGCTCATTTCCTCGTTGTACTGATAAATGGACAAAGTGCGACGTCGAGTTCCGTCAATCGGAGAAGTAAATTATTTACATTTCCCAGGTTTTTTTTTAATGTATGAAAAGAAAACATTGAATTACAATTTACCAGATAATTCAGTAAAACCAGTAAAGGATATATGCTCTAGTTGAAACTGGTATTTTAATTTATGTGCAATGATTAAGTTCGAGCCATAAATATATTCCATCTTGCCATCAATCTACTCGCCGACCTTGCGTTGCAATATCTTGGGGTTCGCGTAAATAGCTGCCTATTTGATGGTTTCATTGTTTATATGTTCAGAAATGAAAGAGCTTGCTATATTGAGACGGTATTGAGTAAACAAGTAGTTTTTTTTAAAGAAAGGTATATATATAGTAAAGGCTGTGTGTTGCGCAGTGGGACAGCGTGTGACTAAATGTGATGGTTGTTGGTTCTGATCACACAGGGGGGACAGACAGTATAGAAAAGTCTTGAGTTTTGCAACTCAGGATATTGTTATGTTTTAGATATTGGGCTCGGATGGGGAACGAATTGTTAAAAGATTAGGTTCTATCATCTGTCTACTCTGCTATGAAAAAATAACGAAAGGTTCATAAATGTTTTATTTTTAAAAATAATTTTAAAACGTTCGATTTTTTTTCTTTAAATAAGAAAAATAATATGTAAAACGTAACCCAGAATTTGCAACTTCAATCGTATAAGGATCGCTGATGCGGCTAGCGGTCACTGGTCATGACGTTAAATTGCATAAGCACGGCCTAGATACATCAGCGATTATAAAACGGCTTCGCAGGTTTAAATAGGTTGACCTAATTCTGTAACTGGATTGCTACATTTTGATTGATATCATATAATGTTTAACAACTTTTCGATTATTTTATATATGTTGCAGGCAGAAGTGACCTAATGTTAAGACACTCTGTTTTGAGCTTTCGCGCAGAATTCGAGGCTTAACAGAACGCTCACTGCGTTGTGTTATGCATTTTGGGTAAATTTGAATGTGTAATATGTTTTAAATATTTTATCTTATAATATAAATTCTCCTTATAATTTCTCTCTCAAATGCCTTTCAAACTTGCAAGCGCCGATGATCTCCGCCGCGCCTTAGGCAACGTAATAAACATCAAATTATTTACTAAACCAAAGTAAATATGATAAATATATAAATGATTCAAAACGTATGCAAAATATGAGTGGGTACCAGAAAATGTGTTGCAAATGCAATAATCTTGCGATTCGAGTATGCATTTCGTGGGTGGTAGTCTAGTCGATAGGTATTGTTATGACTCACCTACCTATGTTCGTGTATCTATTTGTACATATCGTATGTATAAATATGTATGTTTATTTAATATAAAATAATATGATTATATAAGAAATGTGTTTTGTTTATTTTTTGTGTATTTTAATTTATTATCTAAGATATATCTTTTGTGTTTAAAGTGGGTAATTAATTTGATTAATATGGGTAAATTATAAATACATAGAAAGAATATTTTTAGAAACTTACGAATTCCCAATATCTAATTAATCTTTTCTTTCCTTTTCATCCATTAATAGTAGAGTTAAAAGTGATTTTTAATATATGTTTTACCTTATGTAATATGTTAAACTTTTTCAACATAGTGAATTCTTCTGAGTAGCTAGTTTTGTAATGATGTGTATTGCGGTTTTTCTATATAATCAGCAAAGTATTAGCAAATATTAAGTAATCTTTATAAATAAAACAGAATGTTGTAGAACAATGTGGAACAACGACTAAAACCTGAACTAACAAGTGCTACTTCCTACGATCTTATACCTCTAATAAAAAGGCTTAAAAATTACATTACTGTAGTGGAGCAGCGGCAAAGCATCTGATTGTAAACACGGCGGTTGTGGGTTCGTTTCATAATTATGGGAATAATTTCATTACTTCGCTCTGATACAAAACAAAGCGCGGTGTTGATTTCCGCCACGCAACATTCAATGTCTTGAAAAAAAAAACACGGTGCTTGGGTAATAAATTAGATTTATTTGAATTTTAATGTATTATTTCTGAGGACATTTGCTTAATTATTTCTTTTATATTAATTGAAAATTATATATTGAGTTGATAATATCATGCAACGACCAATACTGCTTCGCAGCGGAAATCCACAATGAGCGCAAAAGGGTAGTAATTAGCTTTCTACGGCTTCCTATACAAATCTCCCGCACTGTATTACTATTACATTTAGTTAAGGCAATGCCAGGGTGGTGGGTATTATCGACGTATGTATTAATAATTAAATTGCACAGTAGCCCAAGCACGAATAACTATCGAAAAGTATTCGAGTCGTTGTCGATACCAATTTGTATAGAATGTTGTTCAATTCCTAAATAAATTGGTATTGGCAACGATTCGAATAATTTTCGATAGTTATTCGTGCTTGGGCTACAAGTGTAAGTTCTCTATTCGAAATCTTGAATTTCTTCTTTATATGTAAACTGGTATTGTATTTTTTTGTATTTTCCTCATTTTCTTATTTGTTTTTGCTGGGTAGAGTGCTATTTTCGTTATTCTTTTTCATTGGATTAAAATTTTTTGTGAAATAAAGAGTGGAGTGTGGCTGTGATAAGTATATAAAAAACGTTATTTTATAACTTTTTATTCTTTTCTTGTTGAATATTATTATGATATTGATAACAGAAAGGCTGAAATATAAAGAATATGTAATTAACTAATTAAATACATCCACTCATGTAAGTATGCCACGGTCGTCTCGTGAAATTGCGATTGCTGAACGAGTAGTTTATTAAGAATTTTACATTTCTTTAAACTGTGCTAATGTAATCTGTTTAATAGTTAGTTGAAAACTTTCTTAAATAAAGCCAAACTTTATGACCGCTCTCTAATTTATCTAGATTAGATGTCCTCTCTAGATCAGCGTCTCGTTGTATACGCCATTGCCGTGCAGGGTTCGATCCTAATTAGGAATAATGAATTGTCCGCGTTGACAAGAGAAAGCGCAGCGTTGGGTTACGACACTGAACGCGTAATGCCTCGAATTGGAAGAACGAATTTTTATGACTAGTTTCTGTCTGCCCTGCTAGCTGCGAGATAGAGCGTGAACTTAACATAAGAAAACATACAAGATCCTATGTTTCTTATACCTAGGCCTCCAATAACTTTCTTTTGCATATAGCAAGTAATTTACGCTAACCTGTTGATTTATCAATCACGTCAATTGGTCGAGTTAGGTAACACCCGAGGCAGTAAACTGTTATCTGAGAAAGCTGCACGGCCCGCCATTTCACGAGCGTAACCTTAGGTTTCGATGAATAGTGCTCGAAAAATACTTTTTATGATTATAAATATGAAATACAGAACCTGAAAAAGAAACTTGCAATAGATATTTTAAAAGCGTTATTAAAATTAGTAAGTAAATTATGTAGATTTTATTATGAGCATTTACTGAAGGTGAACATTATCTTAATTACACTGAAATAACTAAAAAAAAGGTAAAAAAATATATTCTGTACTGTAAAATATTTTTTTTACGCTGTATTCCGCATATAGCACAGGGTAGGCAGATGGAACCTGGAAACGTAGTGAAAAATGAAATATTTAATATTTTCATATTGTGATTGTATGTAATTTTTATAACTGGTGAAATACATTTTATAGCTCTCATATACTTTTTTGGGTCAAATGTGTAAT
This sequence comes from Heliconius burneyi, assembly GCA_018247715.1. NCBI lineage: Eukaryota > Metazoa > Arthropoda > Insecta > Lepidoptera > Nymphalidae > Heliconius > Heliconius burneyi. The sequence goes on from DWGR01002188.1 coordinate 4,388, forward strand.
ATAGTAATTTAACTATATAAATGGTACATAAAGCAAGTCCAAGAGTAAAATACGTATTTTAGTCAGCGTTAACCGCAAACGTAATTTCAATATGTATGTCAATAAGTCACGTGATTTCACGCATAAATCTGTCCAATACAATTCTCATTAAGTCAGAAGCGAGTTATTAATAAGGTTTGTAATATGTAGTTGAAATTGAAATAATGCTAGATTATGATAATAAACTTCACGCTGTATCCCGCGTACCCTGTAATATCTGGTAAGCGGGAAACAATTTAAGACTCCATCCACACTTGCACTATGTGTGTAGTTGAATGAAAACAATCGTTCCACCGAATTGGATCGAACCCACAACCATCGCGTTTACAGTCAGACGCTGCGTCACGACGGTCTTAATAATAATATGTCATTCTTCAACTTACTGTTTGAATGTTACTTAGCCACTTTACTTCCTTATGGTTTTACACTCTCATAGAATATATAAATATACGTAATTATGGTATGATTACTTGTTTTGTAGGTTTGTTGAACGTAAACTTGGCCGTGGGAAGCGTCGCCGACCGGGTTTTCTTTTGATATATTAATTAAATACCAAGTCGCAGCTCGTAGCCAGTAATACTTTTATATTACAGCTGCTCTCTCACTGTCGAGTGACTTTTATAATATGGTAGAAACACTGTTTGAATATAGTGTGGCAATTGTTTATATATATATATATATATTTACAGCTGCGTACTGAAAGATATATAGGTACAGTTGAAAGTTTGCATCTATTTAGGTAACGTTACTAGTCGTGGCGCAAGGGTACATAAATACGACGGGACAGGTTGTGGGTTAAATTCCCAATTGAGGAAATAAAATATTTAATATTCTAATTTCCTCGTTCTGATGATGAGGAAAAGCGCGGCGTCGAACTCTGCCACTCAACACACGTTCCAATTAGAAATCGGCGGAAGCTGAGTGTGAGGTGGTGGATGTCTTAACAATAGGTTCCCTCTGCTTACCCTGCTATATGAGCGGGCGCTTAGAGAGGATTTCTTGAAAATCCTACGGGATCGGGAACTAAAGACAAACAGAGCTGCGGGCGACGGTTACTAATATATAAATTATTAAATTAATATAAAAAAGATCATATCGCAATCAGTGCCGACCTTTATCATAGAAACGATTGTTCTCTACATCATACGTAACTCAAACGTTGCACTTAAGTTGGTATCGCATAAGAAACAACCAGCGTATTATAATTAGCTCAAAGCGATGCGTTAACGGGTCAATGACACGGCCCGCGAGCAAAACTGAAAACCGACTCGACTCCCATTATTCTTTGATCTGGGAAATGAGATGTTCACTTGGAAATGCCTATATGCCTTTACCCTCTCTGTTTACGGTGGTTCCCTAGAAATTAACGATAGATTTTTTTGTTGCTCTTTTGAATGAGTTATGCCTGTTTTTTACTGGTCCACACGGAATATCCCTAAGGGTGGAGAGCGGAGTGTACCCTGTAGGTTTCCTCTGTATATATGCGAACCTAAAAGATATTTCATCGTGTGCTGTATCCGGAATAAATCATCTACGTTTATGTTGAAAATATTTGTAGGGTTGAGAGGTGAATATATATACAAATAATTTTCATTATCATTGTAAATGATAGCTTATCAGTTTGCATTTTCTGCAGTTTAAGAAAAATGGCGGCATAATTTTCTTATCACTGTCTGTTTTCTATCACTGTTGTAATTAATACCAAATATTACTTTATCAATTTTGTGTTTGCTTTATTTTGTTCTTTTGTTTTTGTTTGATTAGTTTATAGAAGTTTCAGCTCGTAACAGATTAAATACTTTTTTGTTGCCACTATACAATAAGTATACACATTTTAACATTCTTTTATTTACAACTTTATATATTGTTTTAGATCGCTAATCTCAATTTGCCTGTTGAAATCGTTAATTAATGTAATGATTAAACGTCTAGATGTATAGATTTTATCGCTTACTAAGGATTTCTTAACACACACACGAGTTAGATATCTAATTGCAAATCAGATATTGTATGCAATAACAAATTAGCATTTAAGTTGAGGCCAGTCGTAGCGCAGAGGCACAAACGCGGCAGGTTGTGGATTCGATTCCCATTCGACGAAATAATTAATATTTTCATAAGCGCGGCGTTGATTCAACGGATGGTGGGATAGGGAGTGTCTTAACACTTTGTATTCTAATTCAAAATTATTCTTTTTTTATGTTTAAATATATCTTACATAAATATCTTACAAAGTGTTAAAATGTTATGCTTTGAACAATATTAGTACACTATATCAGTATTTATCCGCAACTTAGCGCCGTTTTCACTATATAAGTTAAAATAACTATTCGTTTCTAAATGAGTTTACTTCAAACCATTATTTTATAGTGATGTAAGTATTGTTTATTGTGTATAATTTTCCATAAGAACCATATTTCCCACCGTACTTTCTAGTCGTGACGAACTGACACCGTAATTGAAAACTGTGGTTACTTTTTAACAGAACTGTATTATTTTATAGCAATTGCATGATATTTTGTAAGAAAACTTTTTCTTCTATTGTTACTCAAAGAACTGTGAAGAAATGGACAAAAAATTAGGAGAAGCGTAATCTTTTACATGTAGACCTTTTGTACTATATCTAGTATATATTTTTTGTGATAAAGTTACATTAAATAAATAAATAAAATACTCTTTATTGTACAATAGAAAGATGAGACACGAGAGACGAGACGAGACAAGAGAGCGATCTCTTCCAGGCAACCTTTGGGTAGAGGGGAGAATACATTATATGAAAAGGGAAGGGGTATACAGAGTTGATATTTAATTTTACATACACATATATAAATAAATACATAGATAAATATATGAGTAAATACATTCATAAAAGGTTAAATATAAAATTTAAAAAAATATCTTAGAGATGTTAAATATGAATGGGAACATCTCTGTTCAAATTATTACTAACAGTGGTGAGAATTATTTATATAGCGTCTGTTTAAAATGCAGTAATAAGCTTTATGCAACTCCATGCTACCATGTTTCTTATTTTAACCATTTACGACTGGCAATCTGGTTCTCAACGTATTTTATGGGTCAAGAACGGACTTAGATCATCTCGCTCGAAGTTTCGTCTTTAAAACACCTTCCAGTTTTTGCCCGTGTAACAGGATAACCAGAGGAAACTTAATGTTATGTCACACTTTTTTGCACATTCTGGCCAATTTTGGAGCGTGTTGAGCTTGCGGAACTCAGCGCCACGATTTGTTTACCTGGAAGAGAACATGCATGTAATTTAAATATATAATAATTTCCGCGAATGGAGATCCAACCCACAACCATCGGGTTTATAGTTAGACATTATGGCACAGCGCCACGAGTGTCTCTTATCTATCTCTCATTCTCGAAAATAAAATTTAAACTTTTTATCATAAAAGTGAACTTTGGTAACTAACTTACTTTGATTATATTTATATTTTCCATTTCTAAGAAGCCAATTCATGATTCAGTAAACTTCTCAATTTAAAACCATATTAAAATACATTGTACAAAAAATATATATTGTAAGTTTCAATCAACCGTCTGTAATAATAAGTACAGATATAAATAAATATTATTATAGTTACAAAACCACTAAGTCATTGGATATTATATAGCGTAGTGAAAGGAGGATGAAAAATAATTTTCTTTGTGAACAAGTTTTAAAATTATAAATGTGTCAACTTCAAAACAAATCTGTCTTTTGAATTTGACACAAATTTAGTCACACAAGATGTGATTCAGTCATTTATCAGAACTTGTTTACGCAGTACATGCATGGTACCAAAACTATCCGGAGAATTGTTTGTTTTACTTAGTCAGAATTCACAAGAATTATTCTTCTCTTGTTATCAGTAAATTCAAAAATTGGTCCTAAGAAGTGTTTAAAAATTAATATTGTAAATATACATTTAATATTAGAAAACGCCGCGTGTCTCCGCTAGTGTGACTACGTAACTATAGCTGCTAACCACTTTTTACTATCATTTTTTCAAGTGTGTCGTTGTTTTGTTCTACTCTACCTACGTTCCACTTTCGCTCTTTTGCGTCGAGTTGCCATAGTGATGGATGTGTGCTCAATAACTTTGCTTTGCTTTTGATATTGGCGTTCTGCCGCATTCGTTTTGGCAGTCCTTTATTTATAGGCTCTTGATGAACGTTGATCTTTTGTTATTATCGACGTACATATTAGCATTTTTTTTACCTTTTAGAGGTTAAATAGTTTGTATAATAGAAGTTGATGAAAAGACATTACTGATTTGAATATTCAGGGTAATTTACAGAAATTAATGTTAATTTGTTTTAGCTTTAGCTGTATCCCTTATACGGCAGGGTAGGCAGAGGGAACCTAGTGTTAAGACACTCCGATCCCCACTCTCCCAAATTCTGGTCGTTTTTATCTTGGGATCATCAGTATTAATGTAGTTTAAAAATTAAATAAAGATGCACCCAAAAATTATGTATTATTCGTCGTGGTCGTAGTTCAAGCTTTATGGCCTCTAGTGCTGTGCTAGAGATGTTCCCGAAGGATCGTGATTGCTGATTGATTAATTAGAGAAATATTTTATTTTCGTCATGTTCTGTTCAGTAAATATTACCTAATCATTGTAGATTTTATTGAAGTGTTTTTACAAAAATGCATTTCTTTTAAAACAATGATTGTTGAAAGTGATTAATAAAAAGTAGAAAGACAAATGATGATAAAACATATTTACACTAGCAAAATTTCGCATGTCACAACAAAATCTACCTTGTAGAGTTCGATTGTACTAGATTATGTAAAATAATAACCCAAGCACGAAATATAAATAATATTTATTTGAATGTTAATGTATTATTTCTGAGGACATTTGCTTAATTATTTCTTTTATATTAATTGAAAATTATATATTGAGTTGATAATATCATACAACGACCAATACTGCTTCGCAGCGGAAATCCACAATGAGCGCAAAAGGGTAGTAATTAGCTTCCTACGGCTTCCTATACAAATCTCCTGCACTGTATTACTATTACATTTAGTTAAGGCAATGCCAGGGTGGTGGGTATTATCGACGTATGTATTAATAATTAAATTGTACAGTAGCCCAAGCACGAATAACTATCGAAGAGTATTCGAATCGTTGTCGATACCAATTTGTATAGGAATTGGTGCTTGGGCTACTGAGCTTAAAAAGTATTTCCTAATATATAAAATTAACAATGACTTCGTAGTTTCGTTGATAGCTTTGTTTGGCCAATTTATTGTTGGACGTGACTAGTGCTACCGTATTGTATAGCCTTCCACCATTTTTATTTGACACATGACGTTCCGATAGAAATTGTTCTTATCAAGGTCGACAAATTGGTGTTCCGATATCTTTAAATACGTTCGGCATTGATCAAACACGATTAGTGTGTCAGTAGGTGGGAACCTTTATTTTGTTATTAGGAATTTTCAATAAGGAAAATCTTTTTTGTTATACTTGGTATTTTCAAATTTAGGTCACTGGGCTAGGTACCTATGAGAACTTGTTTTATTTGGTAAAACGGTGGAGGTAGATATTTTGGCCTCGAGCTTTTCACGTATGACTTCTTTATGTTATATTATAATGTAAAAACAAAAGGAAACTGTTAATATTAAGCTCTGTTATATGTATAGCATTTTCCGTCACTTATTATAAGGTATTTTAGATTTCTGTGTTATTTTTAAATTGATAAATCTATATCTCGCCTAGATATTATTAGAACTAACAGTAAAATCAATCCGTTCTTTTCTAATAACATATGAATACAAGTGGTCAAATTGTAAATTATCCTGAATCTTTCAAGATGACCACGTTTCTTGACTAACAATGACGAATAATATTACATTTCCTTTGAACTAGCCATTCTCTGTAATTTACTCTCGTCCATAATATATTTTCATCTATTTGATGGATGCCCTTTCATATTATTTGTTTACATCCTATAATAGACGTATGGTCCGTGGCGGGCCGCAGGCTCCGCACGTTGGATTCAAGTTGGCCGAGGTCAGTGACCTTGTGTCGCTTTGTGTGCGCTTGCAGTCTTAGCTGAAGTCTATGGCTTATCTTATCTAAGCTTTCTTTTTTCTTAGATGAAGATTGTTTTGTGATTTATATTTGGTTGGACTTATACTATTTTTTTAAACGTTTTTAGGCTTTCTTTCTTTTTTAAACTTCACTTTGTATCCCGCACATAGCAGGGTAGGCAACCTGGGAAACTATTGTAAAAACACTCAATTCCCATCAAGACTCTTCCGTCGAATTCTGGAACTGGATCATGGACGAAGTAAAAATATATACCATTTCCGTAAGTGGGAATCGAACCCGTGACTGACCCCTGGGCCACGAGTGGCCGCAAGACTTTTTTATAGTTATTTATTAATTAATGATCTACCAAGTTTTGGTAGATCATTGGTCGTACAAGAAACTGTGTGTCGTTTTAGTAATTTTCTTTATTACTGCGTTTTTTATTTAGAAGAATATTTGCTAAAAACTGATAGGAATAGATTTTGCTTGCATGAACTCGAAGTAAGTTCACTCCTAAGTTATTAAAGTATAAAAATTACTTTAAAGTATTCATTTAACTACACATTACGTTCTCATATAAAAATATAAATTTTCTAAATGTTTGTAAGCAATAAGTTCACACGCTTCACTTTCCCAGTAATACGATATTATTTAACTATAACATAATCCGCTTTGGAAGAGTTACGCAATGTATTGAATCATCACCGTCTACAAGATGTGATGCACATTGCACCTGATGCTGCGCCCGCGATGCATCGATTAATAGTCATGTAGGTCATTTGCATTGATTGCATCGAATGTATTTATTTGTGCGTCTTATTTTAGATTTATTAGATGTATTGAATTCTATGTATGTTTTGGTGGTTAAGTGGCGTTGTGATTATAAACGTGGTTACGGGTTTGATTCCACACGGGGTGATAATTATGTTGAATTAGGAGAAGGGGAAACTCTTTGATAAAATTTAGAGAACTCGACGGCGCTTGGCTTAAGCTGCGGTGGCTATAGGTTCGATTGCTACTTAAGAGAATATTTAAATTATTTTTTATTGCTCTGCTATAGTTGACAAAGCGCTGCATCTAGTTCCGTTAGTTGACTATGTTCCGACAACTGGGCGGTAAACCATTCTATGGAACGGTTTATTTTAATAATTATGGAAAGTAAAAACATGATGGCTAACGTCCTAACGCCTATCCTGCTATGTGGGAAAAAGAGTTAAGCTCATAAAAAAATACATATATTATTTTTCATTTGTAATATGAGAGTTGAACTGATCATCCGAAATTATACAGATTAACTTAACTTAGCTTCACTTAAATCATTTGCAACATTCGCTTTATCACTAGCGGGGTAGTCAGAGAGAACGGAGCGCCAAACACTACGGTAATTATACAGATTGATACAATTAAGTTAAAAGTTACCGTAATATATGCTAGGGGATATTGGCTAGTTTTTGTTATATATAAGAGAAAGATGTACCCGCAGTTTATTCTTTCTTTTGCATTACTTTGTTTGGTTTCGCCAAATAAGACCTTTTTTTGATATAAAACCATTACTGTCGTTTATTAAATTACAAAATGTCCCATTTATTGATTTATGCCCAATATTAATAATCAATCTCCTATCTCCAGTTAACGTCAATCTTGGATTGTTCTACATTGCTATCCAATCTGAGATTGAAAAGAGATGAAAATGAAGTACTTAGATTGGTTATTGGCAAGCTAAACTCAAAAAATAGATTGTTATATCAAACTACGGTTGCACTTTATGGATTAGGATTGATTATTGACATTGGCGGCAAGCAATAATATGTGTGTAAAAATTACTAGTTGCTTACAAATTATTTTTAAATTTTTTGCGTATTTGTACATAGAAAATTGTAACATAGCAGCAACTCATCAATAATCATTCAAAAATAACGTTCCAGTAAAGTATTCAAAGTCGAATAAGCTTGGGGCGCAAAGTTTATATTAATAAATTGTAAATATATTTTGTGAAGCACAACTTGTATTGTTTCACATTTGCGCCGTTTTTGCCTAAATTGCCTCGATTCATTTTCATCTCCGTTTTCAAAGTTAATGCGTCTAGTCTCAGCTCCCCCTACAGACTACCAACGTGTTCAACTTCAACAGATGTTGTATTGTAATGCTTGTGTTTTAAGTTTGTATGGTACAATGTGCTCGATATGATGCTAATGGTAATAATAAGGGTTCTGTATAGGCCACACACACATATATATTCACCATATATATGCGTGTGTGGTATTAAAATATCAAGAGACCTGAGATTATATCGTTTTCATAGTAGAGCTTGGGATCCATGATTATTTATACGTTTAGTTAAAGTATAGTTATTAGGCGTGTTAATAATTAGTCTATTTATATAAAAAATGTCTTTTATCGCAATCTAAAAGTTAAAGTGAATTAAGTACTGACCAAAAGCAAATACAATTTGAAGTTGATCGACTGGTCCATTAGCGTTATGACGTCTACTTCTTACTTATACACAACTAAGACATGCAGACTGCTATTGTAACGTCAACAGTCGCAAAGATATTCTGAAAACTAAAATCTTTCTATATTGATTTTTACAAAAAAAATAAAAATATTTTAAAAGCTTAACTAATAATATACTGTATGAAAATATATTGAATGTTAAAGCTAGTTAAGCTTTTATATTTTGGACACATAATTACGTATTTTGAACGTGTTGCTTTTATCCTTCCAGGCCGGATCCACAGTGCTGTAGTCTCAGGTGTAAACCTCGAGACGCGCTCGGTAACAGTGGAATGGTACGAGCGCGGAGAGACGAAAGGGAAGGAAGTGGAGATCGATGCGATCCTCGCACTCAACCCCGAGCTCGCCGGCCAGCGGCATCCCGCACCGCATTTTCAGCCGATGCCCAACAAATTAGCCAGGGTATGTAGGTCTGGACTATATGAGTTAAACTTCTAGGGTTGATGCTGTAGGCTTTCAAATAAGCAAGAAAGCTTCCTTAAATACATAATGCACTATTGAACTAAAGATATATTGTGCTAACATAGTCTATTACATTTTACATTTATTATATGTATAGTTTAAATTAATAAAAAAATACGTTTTTAGTATGTTAGTATGATCTAAAGTATATGCAATCGATGATGTAATAAAATGAGGTAAATTATTCGACATTAAGTTATAAATAAATCATTTTTTACTACAAATAAATAAAAATATTAGTAGTAGTAGTAGTATTTACTAATATAAATGTGAAAAAAGTTTTCAGTTTTGTACGTTTCATATTATTCCTGTGTTGTGCGAGCGACGCGTCGAAGTGGAGCAAGTTGTTGAGACTTCACCGCAAAGTGGAGCGTTACAGATGTATTCCTGTGTGATGCCACAGTGCAATTGTAGCTACCACAGAAAGAACACTCTAAAATGTATACTTAAAGTTAAGAAATAGTTTTTGAAATTATATATTTTTCTACGAGAATAATTTACGTAAAAGAATAGATAGAATACCTTTAGATACGTCAATTTAATGCAGATTTTTTTAATACGTAAAGCAATTTTATATACAAAATCTATTTATTTATACGATGCATTCGTGAGGCGTGTACTGGCCAGCCACTAATCTATTTCAATCAGGTCAATGGACACATCACTCTTGCGACTGTTAGTGAGACAATTTGCCAATTCGTACGCGGAAGTGGCGCTCTATCTACACGCACTACAAACCGTTACAAATTG